>OY757013.1:24464195-24582217 GCA_963580285.1 Lucinisca nassula | reverse complement strand
ACAGGAACAAACACACCGGATAAGGAAATTTTTCCGACCAGGATAAAAAAGAAAATGGCGGAATGGGTATCACATGTGCAGGTTTGTTGTTGTTATAGACCTCGTGTTATGGTTACTAATCAATACGGCTGCTCACATTAGCTTCACGGAAATCACATATTATTCACAAATTTATATTCGACGGTCCGAATTCGACAGTTACATCCAGTCAAACGGAGAACCGGACACAGTGGAGCTACTCCAACGCGAAATCTCATTATTTTACTTGAACGCTCTTCTGCGAAGATGGCATGCACTTTTTTGTTGGTTGTAGACATACACATGATAACTCGGATTGTTGCAAATACGATTTAAGGAAAAATTGAAATTAGAAGGCCCACAGTGAGAAATCCTAGTTCAATTTTCAATACAACGCCCATGGGCAAGGAGATGGGTACAACGCATATGATAAGACACAAAATTTTCCGGGGAAAATGGTTGTTGTATGGTTGTAACACTAGTAAATTTCCATCTCAGATTAGGTTTTCCGATATTAATAATTAGTCCTACATAGTTTAAAGCACCAATTGTGACCTTTAGGAAACGTCCAAAGTTTGTGTGCATTGTCTTGGCATGCGCATTGCTGTGGTTCTAGCAATATAATCATCCCCTGTGTGGGATAGATGGGTTGGGTTCATCGCGATCATGAATTAGAGAAATGATGTATTTGTCCATGCAGTATTTCTGGTAGAAAATTGTATGCTTGTTCTTTTGGCTGAAAATAAGGTAGATGAATTCGCCAAATTCGTGAGACATACCTATTACATGGTCATTAAAGGGCCTGATATGATTTGGCTTCTTTTTGACCCTCACTCAAATCCTCTTCAGTGTGCGATATTCACATGCTAACAGGCGTCGTTAATGGAAACATACACAGAAACGAGTTGTTTCGTCTTCAAGTATTTTCAGAATAACTTGACGTTTGATGTGTCTGTATTGAGTTAATAAATTGTGACGAAAATAGTAAGAAAAGTGTGATAAAAGTATACCCCTTCGAAAGAAAAAGACAATAGAAAGTGCCCTTAGAAACCCGGTTTCAATTGGCGCATTAATATATCAGGTAGCACTGCACATCGTTTGTACACTAAGTGAGTCATATCTTGTTACCCCACACACTTGCGTTATCATGGAGATATACGAAAAATGAAAAATTACAGGATCAAAATGAAACAGGTATCAAATTATTCCTTGGTTTCTAACTAAGAAAATGAGTAATAACAACATATATTTAGCTTTACTATGAACGAAGTTATGGCAATTTTATGTTGACATTTCTGATAATGACCAAAAATTAATTTATGAAACAATAAACACAGAGTTCACAGTTCATTTTTTTATATATTTCCACCACATGTTAACATATCAAAACTGTGTCTGTATACAAAATATAAAATATGTATAGGCAAGGCTGGGCTATTATATTTTGAAAGCCATAAAGGTGACAAATTTTGCAATTTTGGTCAAAATCAGCTGGGGGTAGGGGTAAAGTCATGGTAAAAACATACCTTATTTGTGAATGACCAAACATTTTATTGATTTGTTTTTCTTTGAAGCTGTATCTTTTCATATAACTTCCTTTGGCTATCAATCACCAACAACATTTATGAAACAAATATTCTGGGGGGTGGGAGGTTGGGGGGGAGGTGCAGATATAATTGGAGATCTTAACAGGTCCTTTGTACGCAGTTCGTCGTCGGATATAAGGCAAATATTGTTTGTTTGATTTGACGTCTAACGTCCCTGTCAACACTGTAAAGGTCATTTTGGAGACGTTGCTTCCAATTTTGTGGGAATTTTACCCGACACTGAGATGAAACAACATCGCAAGCCCTGTCGCCCAATGAAACCAATAGGGTTTATAAGCATGGGCGGGTCGACTCGCACCGCTTTGCCTGGGCAGGCTTCGATCCTCTAAGCAGTTTACCAGTACTCGTGAGTGGGTCGGTTTCAGGTCTGCGTGAAAGCATCATGCAGCCCATCTATTTCTTAAGCCCCGATGGGCAAGGCAAATATTAAAGTATGTACATGTATTGGTACTGAATGATTATGCCGGACTCGGTAGCTCAGTCGGATTCGCGTCTGCTGGTGATCAGGAGGGCAAGGGTTCGACACCTGCCGGGGTCGGCAACATTCTTTCGTGGAGATTGATCATGAAACCTTTTCTACGGCCATTCTCTCCCTTCCGCTTATTCAAGAAGAGCAGTTGTCAGTTTCTGGCGAAAGACTGTACAGTGGACATGGCTAACCGCTTACGTATAAGCCTGCCCAGGAAAAGTGTGGATCGGTAAACTGACCGGCTCAAAATGACCTAAAATAGTGTTGACAGTGCCGTTAAACTCTAAAACAAACAAACAAAGCAAGAGTCATTACTGAAAACAAACCCAAAACATTTAAATGTCAATAGGCACAGGACATTATATTAGCCTTGCCAAGTTGTCCTACCCAATATATGTTTACGGACCACATTCTCCTTGGCCGAATTCTCCTAGGTCAAATCGTCCGGGCCAAATCGTCCTAGATTCGTAGTGTATGTGTATGTGTGTGTGGGTGGGAGGGGATACATTGCTAGAACCTGAGTAATGCACATGCCAAGACAATGCACAAAAACTTTGAACGTTTCCTAAAGATCACAATTGGTGCTTTAAACTATGTAGGACTAATTATTAATATCGGAAATCCTAATCTGAGATGTAAATTTCCTAGTACTACGACCATATATACAACAACCATTTTCCCCGGAAAATTTTGTGTCTTATCATATGCGTTGTACCCATTTCCTTGCCCGCGGGTGTTGTAATGAAAATTGAACTAGGATTTCTCACTGCGTGCCTTCTAATTTCAAATTTTCCTTAAATCGTATTTGCAACAGTCCGATTTATCATGTGTATGTCTACAACCAAAAAAAAATCCATGCCATCTTCGCAGAAGAGCGTTTCATGTAAAATAATGAGATTTCGCGGTGGAGTAGCTCCACTGTGTCCGGTTCTCCGTTTGACTGCATGTAACTGCCGAATTCGGACCATCGAATATAAATTTGTGAATTATATGTGCCTTCCGTGAAGCTAATGTGAGCAGCCGTATTGATTTGTAACAATAACACGAGATCTAGAACAACAACAAACCTGCACATGTGATACCCATTCCGCCATTTTCTTTTTTATCCTGGTCGAAAAAAATTTCCTTATCCGGTGTGTTTGTTCCTTACCCTGCGCGCTTGCCTTTACCAGTGTGATAATCCTGAATCCTGAATCATGCGAGAAAAGGATGACTTGACAAAATATCGAAACGCGCATGCGTACTCTTCGTAACTCCAAGCAGAATTGGCTCTCAGTTGAACAAGGATTTTTCTTAATGTACCACGCTCGCGACAACTCCCACTCAGTCCTTAAGACGGACTGATATGTCCTTGACAAATGTGCGAAAAATAATCTTAATCTGGAGGGGAGCATTTTTTTTGTGCCATTTTTTCCCAACATGTGTATCAAAGTACTTTGACGTCAATAAATTGAGGGGTCATTGTTTCGCGGCGTCTGCTAAGTCGGTTTAAGCTTTCACACACTCTACCCTTTTCTATAGACCTCAGAAAAGATCATTCTCATTAATTGTCCTTCATTTTTCTCCAATCTACATATCGTTACAAAATGTAATGGCCTATAAATTACCGGAAGTCCTTGTGATTTTCTTCCTTATTTTTTTTTTACAAAATATAGTCCCAACCGGCGGATGCAGATTGCGAATAGAATCATAGCAACGGCCTTAGATGCCGCCCTACTGTGCAGGACGTCGTGAGAAGTACATATGTACATTTGACGTCATCAGTCGCGCCATTATGCTCGTATAATATGATAACGTTGCCTTTACGGCATGTTAGAATAAGAATTTTAAAAGAGAAAACAAAGAAAGAAATAAAACAAGTCAACAGTTATCATTTATTTATAGGCTGGAAATTAATGTTGTATTTTCATTTTTTATTAGCTATGCAGAAGATCCAAGATGGTGGCCATCGCCATCAATCGAAGCCAAGCGCGAGAGGGTAATATATTTTTGCTCACGGGGTATGAATGAATGAACTGTTTTTAAGGTAACCGGGCATTTAAAGCACATTGGGGCTACCCTTCTCACGGGGTATATGAACAAAATACCCTTGCGCTGTCCAATCAAGAGCCAGCAAATTTCTTTGCAGTATATAAAAAAAAAATAACATACTGTTCGCAAAAAGTAGGGGATATTTGGGTTCCTTCGAGCAAATCAGACTAAACATTAGGAATAATAAAATATCGGGTATGCCATGGCAATTGACTATCATGTTTGTATATTATATCGCTGAGCAGTATAATATTTATGCTCGAGTGGCGTAGCATGGGGGCATAATTTGTACATGGGGTAGCTCACGAATTTTAACATTAGTGACACACCGGTTTATAGATGCGAGATTTCGATAAAACTTTCTGTATCGACTGTTGAAGTGTTGTGTGAAACGATTTCATAAACAAATTTGTTATTAGAAACGGAGGCGCAACGTTGGAGAGCCGTTGGCATGCGCCAGACCGGAAGGGCGCAGTTGCAGACGGCAAATATTATGAATACGTCACAGTCAGTTGTCAGTCGACTATGGGCATGCTATCGTTGGACAGGAGCAGTAGCACGCAGCAAACAAAGATTGCAAAGTTGTGGAAATATCACTCCAACATGGTGCCAGAAGCTTCAATAGTTGGTGCCATTCAAACCAAATGTATCTTAACCTTAACAAAACATCAGTTATGATGATCGGGACACGCCAAAACTTAACAAAAAATTGATCAGATTAATTTATATATCGGTAATGAGCTGATTCAGGAGGTTGAAAGTCAAAAGGTTTGGGGTATTTTAATTGATAAAACACTAAGCTGGGGAAAAATCGAGTGATTCAGTGTGTTTAAATATCAGTAAAAGAATTACTTAATTAAAGTTGTCATCATAATATGTTGATAAAGCTAGTCTAGAGCAGTATTATAACTCGTACATTCTTCCCATTTTCGACTATGGATGCATCATCTGGGGAAACGGCACTAGCTTGATGTACATAGAACGACTGGTAAAACTACAAAAACGTGCCGCACGAATAATTCTCCGGACTGACCTCTTGACTCCATCCAACGACATGTTCATTGAACTAGGATGGCTGCCTTTTCCAATCAGAATCCAGTACCACACTTGTGTATTTATGTTTAAAATCCTGAATGGACAAACCCCAGCATATTTGTCTGAGAGTTAGTTTTATTAAGGCATCTGAAGTGCATGGAAGAAACTTGCGTACCACAGGCAATACCTTACTTAGGGTTCCATTTGCGCGAACTAATTACTATGAAAATCCATTTGCGATAAATGGAGCTAAACAATGGAATTGCTTGCCATCATATTTAAGATACTCCACAAGCGTAGAATGTTTCAAACGCAATCTGAAGGAAAATATTTTTACCAGATGAATTGCTTTTATAACAATTGATATAAATGCAGCATATATTCAATCAGTCTCTCTGCATATCTTCCAGGCATATATAATACCCGACCCACATGGTTGATTATTTTTTTCTATCGTGTTCAGTTTCGATGAATAAAAAAATACATCAACAAAGTTGTTCTTCAGTTTTCGGAGGGTCTGACTGTAGCTAGAGGTCAAACTAATAATAAAATATCCTGTCATTATTCGCCGTGAAAGGTGATACTTTGACTCATTTATTGCGCTTGGTGCTTTCTTGCCTAGTGCCGAATCCGGGGTCGCAACTTGATGTTTGGACATTGGTGTCCGCCAAAAGTTTCCCAATTTCTCGCGTTCGGCATTTGGATTTGGACTCACACACAGAGCACGATGCTTATCTGGATATATTATGAACCAACAGTGCCATATTCTTTTCCTAAATAAATATTTTAACTACCTTACACTGTGATATATTGAATGGGTCAATCTGTAATTATTTTTAAGAACGTGTTTTAGAAGTTCTTTGTCATCCTCATTGTGGTTTTTTCAAAATAACTACTCAATATTTTAAAACAAAATGCTACTTACCTAGATGTCTTAGATGTTTCCTGGACATTTAAATACATTAGTTCCATCTTATATTTTAGTAAGTGATGTGTATATTGTATATGTGCTACATTTTCAATATATATGTACTTTTTCATCTTTTAATTGAATTGTTGAGGACCATATGTTAGATATGTTATCCTCAGAAAATAAAGGCATTATTATTATTATTATTATTATTATTATAGAAGCGGATTTGCAGATAACTGGACGCCCGAAGAGTACAAACAGACGCGATCACCGCATTGTTGTAAATCCAGCGTTACGCAACCGGAGACTGACGTCAACAGATCTTCAGCAACACCTGCGCCGAATAAGTGGGGTTAGTGTCTCTGGACATACGATCCGAAATCGCCTTCACTCGATCGAACTTACGGCACGGAGTCCGCAAGTTGTACTGCCGTTGAAAGCTAGGCACCGTAGAGCACGTTTTGCATGGTGTACACAGCGCAGACGTGGGGACATTAATCAGTGGTCTCACGTTATGTTCAGTGCTGAATCCCGGTCTGACTTTCGTGATTGTCGTGGAAGAATCTGGCGTCGAACTGGTGAACGTTATACAGACCCGGCTAGAGTTGCTCATGACCGATACGGAGCAGGGTCTTTTATGATTTGGGAATTGTCACAATGACCGGAAAAACAGACTTGCATGTGTGCCAAGGCAGAGTTACAGGACTGTACTACCGTGATAGCGTGTTGGCGTCTCACGTGATACCGTTTGCTCGACGCCATGGTCGTGGATTCATCTTTAAGGACGATAACGCTAGGGCTGATCGGATACGCGTCGTCGCTGAGTACCAATAACGGCAAAATATTCGGACAATACCATGGCCTGTGATGAGTCCAGAATTATCTTCCATCGAACACGTATGGGACATCCTCGGGAAACGAGTCCGAAGCCTTGATCCGCCTCTAAGGACCCTGGGTGAGCTTGGTGCAGCACTTCAAGAAGAGTGGCGAAGGATCCCTAAGTTCAAGATTCGTAGACTTATTAGAAGTATGACAATCGAGGCGGCCAAACACGTTATAGAGGGCTTGAGAAAAATGAGGTTGACGCTTAGAAGATCGGTTGCCGTGTCGCTACACAATGACGTGAGTTGGAATTAATGTGTGGTTCAATTTATGGGTATTTGATAGTCCTTTGAATAAAATGCACCTTTGCGAGGTAACGTTTTATTTATTTCCCAATATTCAGCCTGAAAGCAAAATATCCCCTACTTTATTGTGAACAGTATGCATTTAGCCTTATAAAAGCGGAATAAACAAGTTATGCTTCGACAAATTATCCTTCACTAGTTATCCTGAACAGCAGTTATATGTTAAGTTATGTTTTATATAACGGATTTTTCTGATTGTGATCGGTTATTTATCAATCGACCAAAAATTACTAAACATAGAAACTCTTCAGTGCGAAAGTCCACGTGACTATCACTGATTAGTAGGAAATCCAGGTAATATGTTGTATAGAGTGAGTGAGTATTTGAGTTTTACGTCCCATCCAACAGCTAAGGTCATACGGAGACGGGTTGTTGTATAGAAAAATGCTGCGTTAATTTTATAGCAGTGAGGTCAGAGTGTTGCGTTATACGACTAATCTTAAGAATCTGGGCTGGAATCATGGACATGGTTTGGCAAACAGTGTTAACCCAGGTCAGACGCCGTAGAATTCCGAAATTTAAGGGTTAATCGAAACAGTTTAATAGTTCCAGATAAGGCCTTTTTGTTGTTGTTTTTTTTTTTTGTTTTGTTTTGTTTTTGCTTTTTCATCTGAAAAGTACTGGTATGTTTCTTACTTCTGCACTGCAATTTATATTGTGGGTACTCATTAGAAACGCCTCGCTGAGGCGCTTCTAATGAGTACAAACAACATAACAACATAAGTTTTCATAACTGACCCAACAGTATTTTTGGTGCTTTGATTTTTGGAGCGATTGTATCATACAATCGCTTCAGGGTTAACCTGCAAATGGCCTAATCACCGCCGAGAGAATCCGTGAGAAAATACTGTTCCATATTCAAAACAGTTACAAAAGTTTCACAGAAACGGCTGATGAAATGAAATGCTATACCTTGTACATTTATTCAGTTTGTTATATAAACAGGCATGTCCTTCTGTTTACTTTTTAATAACAAAAATTCTCAAAGGAACATGAATTATAAATGAAAAACATTGTTGACATTGCGGATGAATACAAGCCATGCTGAGGGTAATGCCCGTGTGTAAGAGACGTTTCGCCCCAAAAAACGGAACACTTTGTTCCATAACGTTTCATATCGCAATTATACTATGTAAGTGTTCAAACGGGGTACATTAAGTCTCTGACATGGCATTACGGAGTTATGAGGGTAAGTGTGTTAAGCGAGCCTGATTTTCGGTAATGTGCAAGAAATGTAAACTCATATACATATCAGGGCATTAGCATTGTAGTCATTCCCCAGATCAGCAGTATTTGCTCGAGTTGACAATTTAACTGTCCTTCCCAACAAAATTTATGGCAATTTATAGGCTGCTCTGTGAAAAAAGGGGAACAATTAATTTGAAAAAACAGCGTTTACCTAGGGAAGTCCGTAATTGACCCCGCTTCCATTGCCACTAAGAGTATTACCTCCTTTCCCAGCTAACAAAGAAACATTTTAGAACGTTTCAAAAACGTTTTAAAAACGTTAAAAAGACGTTTTTGTGAACGTTTAAATAACGTTTATATGGTAAGTGTTTTTACATCAAGAGGACGTTTTTGAAAAACGTTCATAAAACGTTCAAAACAAGTTTTAAAAATGTTATTCTAAGCAGTAAATATACATTTTAAAAACGTTTATAACAGAAGTTCTTAAAATGTTTTCGGGTACGTTTAAGTAACGTCCATATGGAAGGTTTAACTCAACCTGATAAATAAACCAGGAACATTTATTTAAAAAGCCTTTGTCTTAATATGTTTTTTATTACTAAATTTTGTTGTTTATTTGTTGTTTTTGTTGTTTTTGTTTTCTTTTGTTTTTGTGTTGTTGTTTTTTGTTGTTGTTGTTGTTGTTTTTTGTTTTGTTTTTTTTGTTGTTGTTTTTGTTTCCTTTGAAGTCATCTAGTGGTTGTTTTCAATTACTTGCTCTTGAAGTCCGGATGTAGTAGGCGGGTCTTAGGCGGTGCTTTACTTTTTCTATAGTAAAGATTGCATGGGAATTTGACATGGTGTTGTAAACAGTAAATTACATTCCACTATCTGTCAAATCATATTAACTGATTAAAACAGAGTGAAACAAGATCACTGACATTACTAAAACATACCTATTCAAATATATTTGACACTTTACAACCAAACAATGAAAAATTCTGGTATTTTTCATATTTGTGCTCATAACATTGATTATGGGTACTCGTTAGAACCGCTTCGGCAAGGCGATTCTAACGAGTACCCACAATCTATGTTTTTGAGCAAAAATAAGAAAAATAATGTATACTCCTGTAAATCCCAGTTTTACTATATAAAAGTCGGGTTCAAGGGGGGGGGGCAAAATCATATAAGCATGTCTCAGGCAAGAAGAAGTGGTTATCTTATGTGAAAATGTTGTGGGTGTTCCGTAATCCACAACTGTAAACCATATACATGTAGCATATATATAACACAGCGTGTAAATAAAATGATGTCCATATTACTTGCCCTGTCCATCACTTTACCAAGTCCATGTAATGAACGTCCCTGTAGACCCTGTTTTACATAAAGAAATCTGGGTTTACTGGGGAATTCATTATTTTTCTTATTTTTTTTTCGAAGACTCAGGTTGTGTGTACGCGTTAGGACGAGCACTCACATTCTTTGTTTTAAGCAGTGATGAGAAAACTTCTAACATATTTAAGCATGAAAATACTGTTTTTGGCGTATGAAAATGTTCAACAAATGCACCCATCGATGTAGATTGAATGTTTCAAGAACATTTCCACAACGTTTGGTTCAAACGAAACACTTTGATCAATTACTTTTAAATAAATAACGGAAATTTGGCCATAAAATTATTCAAATGCAGTGAATAAACCTGTCGTCAACTTCATTAAACGGAAAACATGCCACTATTTACGAATACTGTCATGCAACATATGTGTGTTTACTTCATTAGTCGCGAAAACATGTGACAGCCACCAAATTCAAACAATCGTGCATTACAGATAGCGCATGTTAAATATGAAAGCAGTATCACTAAGCAATAGAAAGGTATGGCCGATTTTCAAGTCTTAAAAAAGTAGGTCAAAGTCACAAGGTCAAATATTATGCGATTGTTGAAAAGGTCTTGTGACATAGTATGCACATGTGAAATATGAAAGCCCTATCACTTACCAATTGAAAGTTATGGCCAATGTTAAAAGTTTTTAAAAAGTAGGTCAAATATAAAGGTCACGAGGTCAAAACATATGGTGCCACTTGAAAGGTCTTGTGAAAAAGAATGCACATGTGAAATATGAAAGCCCCATCACTTAGCAATCAAAAGTTAAAATTTTTAAAAAGTGGGTCAAATGTCAAGGTCACGAGGTCAAAAATTATGGTACCACTAGTAAGGTCTTGTGAAAAGAAATGCACATGTGAAATATGAAAGCCCTACCACTTACCAATCGAAAGTTATGGCCAGTGTTAAAGTTTTTAAAAAGCAGGTCAAACGTCAAGGTCAAAAATTATGGTACCACTAGAAAGGTCTTGTAACAAGGAGTGCAAATTAGTTTAGGTCGTACTACCAAAGCGTTAATCCAAAATCGTTGATCCATAGAAAAATTGGCAAATATCAATGTTAAGATCAACAGACATGGACTCCAGAAGAGTGTAATCAGGCGTCCGCGCATATTAAGCATTACTTGGTAAGCAAGCTTCGCCCACCATGCCCATCGACCCGAACGAAGAAAAGGTATAAATGCCGAGAAGGGTATGTCCGAGATTTTGGAAGTCTTCCTATGGCTTTCCATTGGCAAACATTTCAGAAATAATTCTGGAAATGGTCACATTGTACGGATCCACAAGATCATGGTGCCTCCCATAGAACTTCTTTAGTGTTGATACCAGTTTGGTTTTTTATACCCCTGGCATGACAACCTGGTAGTGAGCACCTTCCCACGTTCCATTAAGTCCTGATACTTGGAACAGGCTCTAGCATAACGGATTAACTGTGAAACGTAAACTCCATATGCTGGTGCAGACTGGTACTGCTCAGGAAGGGCAAGTTAACAATGGGAAACTTGAAGCCATCTCGTTTATCGTACAGCCTAGTAGTAAGCTTCCCGTTGTCAATATAGAGATAACAATTCAAGTATGAGGAGGAGGTTGCAGTCTCTGTTGTTTCCTTAATTTCAAGTTCACGTGGATAGATGAATTCCAAGTACTCTGCAAATTTAGCATTTTTCAGAGACAATAAATCATCTATGTATCTGTGGGTGAAATTGAATTGTTGTGCAAGGCGTTTCTTGCCTGCTTTGAGGAGACCCTGTACAAACTCCGCCTCATACGAGTACAAGAACAAGTCGGCAAGCAACGGTGCACAATTAGTACCCATTGGTATGCCAATTGTTTGCTGAAATAAAAGGCCACTGAACTCCACGAAAATATTGTCAATTAGATATTCCAGCATCCTTATGACATCTGCATCAGTGTACTTTTGTGGTGCATCAGAGTGATCTCGAACGAAGTATGTGTCTTTGTAGCCAAGGACAACATACTGGTAGCGACGGTTACCATTCTTGTGGAAAAAACATTGATTTATGATTTCCTTGAGTTTAGATTTCAATTTATCATGAGGAATAGTTGTGTAGAGCGTTGAGAAATCAAAAGATTTTATGCTGTTTACTGAGAGAAAAGACTGTGACTGAAGATGTTCTAGAAGCTCTTTGGAGTTTTTCAAGATCCACATCTGATTCACACCACTCCTGGCATATGCAGTGTCACAATATTTCTGAAGGCCATCTTTAACTGCAGTAAGGATTCGTGTTAGACTCTGTGAAAGAGGCATTGTTGAGCACTTAGCTGAACCTGCGATATATCACTGCTTGTACGGATTCTTATGAAGCTTAGGAATCCAGTACAACTTTGGAAGTTCCATATCTTCCTCTGGGAGGGAAATTCCATACGAAAGCATCACCGATTGTGGGTTTCGCAGAATTTCATCTTTGGACAAAGAAGAAAGATTATATGTTGGGTTGCCTGTCATAGTACTCAAACCAAGCTCTTCTTTTAAGCAGTTTATATGATGTGTTTTGCAAACAAACACAATATTGTGAATTATGAAAGCCCTACCACTTACCAATCGAAAGTTATGGCCACTGTTAAAGTTTTTAAAAAGTAGGTCAAACATCAAGGTCAATGTCACAATGTCAAACATTATGGTACCACTAGAAAGGTCTTGTGACCGGGAATGCACGTGTGAAATATGAAAGCCCTGTCACTTACCAATCTAAAGTTATGGCCAATGTTAATGTTTAAAAAAATGAAAAAGTAGGTCAAAGGTCAAGGTCACGAGCTAATAAAAGGATGGTACCACTGGAAAGGTCTTGTGATAAGGTTTACAGTTGTGAAATATGAAAGCTCTATCTATTACCATTCAAAAGTTATGCCCAATGTTAAGGTTTTTGTAGACAGACTAACGGCCAAACGACCAAACGGACAAAAGGACAAACAGACTGACAAAAAACTATATTCCCCCCGAATCTAGATTCCGAGGGCATAAAAAACGTTAGCAAAACGTTTACAAAACGTCACGTTATGCGTACTCGTTTTGAACCTATATAAAACGTTACGATAACGTTTTGTGTTTACTGGGTTCGTAACAAAAATAGAAATTGCACGACCCGCAGAAAAAGCGACCGACTGAAGTCGGTTGATTTTTTTTAAGAGTGCCCTAAAATCACCGTGTCATTCTGTCATTCGGTCATTCTGTCAGTCTGTCTGTCCGTCCGTAACCCGTTTGTGAAAATTGATGATAGTGACTTAACCGCTTGGAATATTATAAAAAAAAATTGGCATACTGATAGATATCAATAAAATCTAACCAATGAACTTGCGAAATATTACATTCCATTTAGTATAGCCTCGCCGAGGCGCAAAATGTGAAAATTTTCGAACTGCTTCTCCTCGGAAAACGTTGGGCCGATTGAAGTCAAATTTCATATGGAGCCTCTATGGGATGGGGGAAACCAAAATTTGCTCATGGGGTCCAGGTCACACGACCAAATGGCCGCCAAGCCATATATGGTCTGTCTGTCTGTCCGTCCGTAACCCGTTTGTGAAAATTGGTGATAGTGACTTAACCGCTTGGAATATTTAAACAATTTTTGGCATACTGATAGATATCAATGAGATCTAACCAATGAACTTGCGAAATATTACATTCCGTTTAGTATAGCCTCGCCGAGGCGAAAAATCCGTAACCCGTTTGTGAAAATTGGTGATGGTGACTTAACCGCTTGGAATATTTAAACAATTTTTTACATACTGATAGATATCGATGAGATCAAACCAATGAACTTGCGAAATATTACATTCCATTTAGTATAGCCTCGCCGAGGCGAAAAATGTGAAAATTTTCGAACTGCTTCTGCTCGGAAACCGTTGGGCCGATTGAAGTCAAATTTCATATGGAGCCTCTATGGGATGGGGGAAACCAAAATCGTCTCATGCGGTGTAGGTCACATGACAAAAATGGCCGCCAAGCCATATATGGTCTGTCTGTCTGTCCGTCCGTAACCCGTTTGTGAAAATTGGTAATAGTGACTTAACCGCTTGGAATATTTAAACAATGTTTGGCATACTGATAGATATCAATGAGATCTAACCAATGAGCTTGCGAAATATTACATTCCATTTAGTATAGCCTCGCCGAGGCGAAAAATCCGTAACCCGTTTGTGAAAATTGGTGATAGTGACTTAACCGCTTAGAATATTTAAACAATTTTTTACATACTGATAGACATCAATGAGATCTAACCAATGAACTTGCGAAATATTACATTCCATTTAGTATAGCCTCGCCGAGGCGCAAAATGTGAAAATTTTCGAACTGCTTCTCCTCGGAAACCGTTGGGCCGATTGAAGTCAAATTTCATATGGAGCCTCTATGGGATGGAGGAAACCAAAATTTGCTCATGGGGTCCAGGTCACACGACCAAATGGCCGCCAAGCCATATATGGTCTGTCTGTCTGTCCGTCCGTAACCCGTTTGTGAAAATTGGTGATAGTGACTTAACCGCTTGGAATATTTAAACAATTTTTGGCATACTGATAGATATCAATGAGATCTAACCAATGAACTTGCAAAATATTACATTCCATTTAGTATAGCCTCGCCGAGGCGAAAAATCCGTAACCTGTTTGTGAAAATTGGTGATGGTGACTTAACCGCTTGGAATATTTAAACAATTTTTTACATACTGATAGATATCGATGAGATCAAACCAATGAACTTGCGAAATATTACATTCCATTTAGTATAGCCTCGCCGAGGCGAAAAATGTGAAAATTTTCGAACTGCTTCTGCTCGGAAACCGTTGGGCCGATTGAAGTCAAATTTCATATGGAGCCTCTATGGGATGGGGGAAACCAAAATCGTCTCATGCGGTGTAGGTCACATGACAAAAATGGCCGCCAAGCCATATATGGTCTGTCTGTCTGTCCGTCCGTAACCCGTTTGTGAAAATTGGTAATAGTGACTTAACCGCTTGGAATATTTAAACAATGTTTGGCATACTAATAGATATCAATGAGATCTAACCAATGAGCTTGCGAAATATTACATTCCATTTAGTATAGCCTCGCCGAGGCGAAAAATCCGTAACCCGTTTGTGAAAATTGGTGATAGTGACTTAACCGCTTAGAATATTTAAACAATTTTTTACATACTGATAGACATCAATGAGATCTAACCAATGAACTTGCGAAATATATCATTCCATTAAGAATAGCCTCGCCGAGGCGAAAATTGTGAAAATTTTCGAACTGCTTCTCCTCGGAAACCGTTGGGTCGATTGAAGTCAAATTTCATATGGAGCCTCTATGGGATGGGTCTTACCAAAATTTGCTCATTGGGTCCAGCTCACATGACCAAAATGGCGGCCAAGCTATATATGGTCTGTCTGTCTGTCTGTCTGTCTGTCTGTCTGTCCGTCCGTAACCTGTTTGTGAAAATTGGTGATAGTGACTTAACCGCTTGGAATATTTAAACAATGTTTGGCATACTGATTGATATCAATGGGATCTAACCAACTAACTTGCGAAACATTACATTCCATTTAGTATAGCCTCGCAGAGGCGAAAAATGTGAAAATTTTCGAACTGCTTCTCCCCGGAAGCCGTTGGGCCGATTGAAGTCAAATTTCATATGGAGCTTCTATGGGATTGGGGAACCAAAATTTGCTCATGGGGTGTAGGTCACATGACCAAAATGGCCGCCAAGCCATATATGGTAAAAAAACCCTTCAAAAAAAGTCTTCTCCAGAACCACTGGGCAGATTTCCACGAAACTTGATAAATGGCATCTGGGACGTAGGCACATCATAAATTGCTAAACTGGTGACCCTGGGTTGACCTTGACTTTCTTTGTGCCTAGGTCAAACTTTGACACATATGCTTTTGTATTGGAAAATGTGAGAATGCATTTTATCCTGCAAACGATTCAGAATACAGTACTAAAGTATAAGATATATTTTTGCTCCTTTCGATAATGCGCATTGATTGGGGGAACCGTTTTAGGTCCAGGTCACATGACCAAAATGGCCGCCATACCCATATATGGTAACACTCATAAAGCTAAAAGCATCCGGTTTGTTCAATTTGTTAAACATCATGAGACGATGTGTTGTACCTCAAAGATCAAGGCCATACTTAGAGGTCAAAGGTAAAAAAGGGACTTTTTGTGTGCGGTCAAAAATTTTCTTATTTCTCTATGACTTTTTAGCTCACCAGAGCCGAAGGCTCCGGGGGAACTTATAGGATAGGCAGTTGTCCGTCGTCTGCGTCTGCGTCGTCTGCGTCTGTCTGCGACCGTCAACACTTTCAAACAACATCTCCTCTGAAGCCACTGGGCCGATTGGGCCCAAATTTTTTCTGTAGCATCCTTAGGCTGGGGGATTGAAAGTTTGTGTTTTTTATGAAAATCGGCTCATTAGTTTAGTTGCTATGGCAACTTAGAGTTTCCATAGACTTATAAAGGGGAAAATTGAAAAATGGCATTAACTGCCAAGCCTTTGCAGATATTTTGACAAAACTTTCATAAAATTGTACCTAATGCAATCTACTATCGGCCATGTGATTTTAGGCCTACTGCTCATTTTTGCTGGTTGCTATGGAAACCAAAATGATAAAAATAGAAAAAAAAATACTTAAAAAATCATCTACTCAGAAACCATATGTTCAATGGGGCTGAGACTTTATGGAAATATTCACCATATTTGCCTTTACAGGTTTTGTGTTTTTTATTAAATTTGGCCTTTTAGTTTTGTTGCTATGGCAACTTAAAGTTTCCATTGACTTATAATGGGGAAAATTGAAAAATGGCATTTACTGCTTTCATAGAAATGTTCCTTGAGTAAACTTCTCTCAGTCATATGCTTTTATGTCAACCTGGGGGTCCCCTAGGTTGTGCCTGTGCCATACCCCACCCCCTCAACTTCATAAAATGCCTTATATCTAAGAAACCTTACAGATCCCAACCCCTAAACCATATATATTCTTGTTCCTTATGACAAGATGCATCAAGTGACACCAACCTGGGGGTCCCCCGGGATGTGCCGGGGACGTGCCCCACCCCCTCCACTTCATTAAATACCATTTATCTCAGCAACCATTCAGATCTCCACCCCTTAACCATATATATTGTTGTTCTTTATGATAAGAAGCACTCAGTGACTCCAACCTGGGGGTTCCCCGGGATGCGCTGGGGCCATTCCCCACCCCTCAACTTCATAAAAGGCGCAATATCCAAGAAACCTTACAGATCCCCACCCCTAAACCATATATATTCTCGTTCCTTATGATAAGTCGCATTCAGTGACACCAACCTGGGTGTTCCCCGGGATGTGCCGGGGCCATGCTCAACCCCCTCCACTTCATAAAAGGCCAGATATTCCAGAAACCTTTCAGATCCCCACCCCAAAACCATATTTATTCTTATTCCTTATGATAAGACACATTCAGTGACACCAACCTAGGGGTCACCCAGGGCGCGCCCGGGCCATGCTATACCCCTCGACTTCACAAAAGACCATATATCTAAGAAACTATTCAGAGCCCGCCCCTAAGCCATATATATTCTTGTTCCCTATGATAAGACGCAATCAGAGACACCAGCATGGGGGTCCCCCCGGGGTGCCACGGACCATGCCTCACCCCTTTACTTCATTAAAAGCCATATATCTCAGAAACCGTTCAGATCCCCACCCCTTAACCATATATGTTCTTGTTCCTTATGATATGACTCCACTTCATAATAGGCCATATATCTCAAAAACCATTCGAATCCCCAGCCCACATATTCTTGTTCATTGTTTAATACATTCAGGCACCCCCGTCTTGGGGGCTCCGCAGGGGTCATTTCTCTCCCATCCACTTCATAAAAGGCCTCATAAAAATTATGTCAGAAACCATTCAGATCCCCACCCTTTAACCATATATATATTTTGGTCCGTATGATAAGACACATTCATTGACAACAATCTTGGACTTTTCTGGGGTCTGCCATGCCCGAATCCCTCCACTGCTTAAAAGGCCTTACATCTTAGGAACCATACATATCCCCACCGCTAAATCATATATGTCTCTGTTCCTTTTGATAAGATGCATTTAGTGATACCAACCGGAGCTCCATTGAGCCTCTACTTTATAAAACACCTAATATTTCAGATACAGTCCACATGGGTGCTCATTTGGGTATGAGGTTTGTTTGGGAGGCTTTATAATTGGTAGATTAAAATCATATCATGTTAAAATACATGGCTGCCATGCCGGCCTCGTTGGCTCAGTCGGATGCGCGTCTGACTGGTGATCAGGAGGACGCGGGTTCGACTCCCGCCGGGGTCGGCAACATTCTTTCGTGGAGATTGATCATGAAATCTTTTCTACGGTCATTCTCTCCCTTCCGCTGATTCAAGAAGGGCAGTTGTCAGTTTCTGGCGAAAGCATGTGCACTGTACTGGTTAACCGCTTACGTATAAGCCTGCCCAGGAAAGTGTGGATAGGTAAACTGACCAGCTCAAAAATGACCTAAATAGTGTTGACTGGGCCGTTAAACTCCAATCCAAACAAACAAAAACATGGCTGACATTGGGCAGTAACCACCTGAGCTCTGGTTTACTGAATTCGGCTCTTTGGTTTGTTTGTTATGGCAAATTAAGAGTTTCCATTGACTTATAATGGGTAAAATTGAACAATGACATTAATGCCTTTCAAGATATTTTGCCAGCGTTTCATAGAAATGTTCCTTTAATAATGTTCTTATAGGCCTATTGTTGCCACAGATGGGATTGTGTCAATTGTCATCTGTTGTCCTGCAACAACACATTCAAGTGACATCAGACCTCTGAAGACACTAGGCTGATTGGGTCCAAATTTTATCTGTAGCATCCTTGAGAGCAGGGCTTCCATGGTTAATTAAAATACACTGCTGCCAGTGGGCAGTGCCCCCCTGAGCTCTGGTGAGCATAGTGGCCCATGGGCCTCTTGTTTAAAGTTACTTTGCAGAAATGTTCATCTTCATTAGATGATGTGTTGCACACCAGACCCAGATCAATACCTCCAATGTCAAGGTCATACTTAGAGGTCAAAATGGGGGAGACATCTGTGTTTTTGTAAAAAACAAATTCTATTTTTAGCTCACCAGAGCCGAAGGCTCCAGGGGAGCTTATAGTATAGGCAGTGATCCGCCGTCCGTCGTCCGCGTCCGCGTCTGCGTCAACATTTTCAAACGACTTCTTCTCAGAAACTGCTGGGCCAATGGAAACCAAATTATATGTGGTTTATCCTTGGGTTGAAGGAAAGAAAGTTTGTTCATGGGATCTTGCTCACATAGCCAAGATGGCCGCCATGCCCATATATGGTAAAAACCTTTCAAAATCTCCTTCTCAGGAACCAAATGGCCGATGACTTTGAAACTTGGTATGCAGCATCGGAGACTCGGGGCCTACCAAGTTTGTTCAAATAATGACCTTTGGTTGACCTTGGCCTGTTTGACGTCAAGGTCAAATTTGGCCACTTAGACATTTGTATGGAAAAAGGGCAAAACAGTGGAATTTTCTGATTGCATAGTAACCTGTGGCATCAGAAATGATATTTTCAATCAGCTTAATTGAAGTTTATCATTTCAAAAGGTCAATGTCATTTACTGACCTATGTCCTGGAAGGCGCAGATTCAGTAATTTTATCTTCTTCTCAACTTAAACTGCTGGGTAGTTTGAAACCAAATTATATGTAGAGCTTCTATGGGAAGGGGGAATGAAAGTTTGTTCCTAGGGACTGGGTCACATGACCAATATAGCCGCCATGCCCATATATGGTAAAAACATTTAAAAATCCTCTTCTCAGGAACCAAATGGCCGATGACCTTGAAACCTGGTATGCAGCATTGGGGGTTCTGGCTCTACCAAGTTTATTTAAATGATGACCTTCGGTTAACCTTGACCTGTTTTACGTCAAGGTCAAATTTGGTCACTTTGGCATTTATATGGAAAAAGGGCAAAACTGGATTTTTCTGATTGCATGGTAGCCTGTGGCATCAGAAATGATATTTGCAATCATTTGAATAGAAGTTTATCAATTCCGAAGGTCAAGGTCATTTACTGACCTTTATCCTGGAAGGCTCCGATTCAGTACTGTTATCTTCTCAGCTTAAACTGCTGGGTTGTTTGAAACCAAATTATATGTAGTGCCTCAATGGGAAGGGGGAACAAAAGGTTGTTCTTAAGGACTGGGTCACATGACCAAAATGGCCGCAATCCACATATATGGTAAAAACCTTTAAAAATTTTCTTTTCAGGAACCAAATGGCCGATGACCTTGAAACATGGTATGCAGCATCAGGGACTCGGGGGCTCTACCAAGTTTATTCAAATGATGACCTTTGGTTGACCTTGAGCTGTTTACGTCAATGTCAAATTTGGCCACTTGGACATTTGTGTGGAAAAAGGGCAAAACAGTGGATATTTCTGTTTACATTGTAACCTGTGGCATCAGAAATAATATTTGCAATCAGCTGCATGGGAGTTTATCAATTCCAAAGGTCAAGGTCATTTACTGACCTTTGTCCTGGAAGGCTCAGATTCAGTAATTTTATCTTCTTCTCAACTTAAACTGCTGGGTAGTTTGAAACCAGATTACATGTGGAGCCTCTATGGGAAGGGGGAACGAAAGTTTGCTCATAGGGACAGGGTCACATGACAAAATGGCCGCCATGCCCATTTATGATAAAAACATTTAAATATCTTCTTCTCAGGAACCAAACGGCCGATGACCTTGAAACTTGGTATGCAGCATCGGGGACTCAGGACCTTCTAAGTTTGTTCAAATGATGACCTTTGGTTGACCTTGACCTCTTTTAATTCAAGGTCAAATTTGGTCACTTAGACATTTGTATGGAAAAAGGGCAAACCAGTGGATTTTCCTGATTGCATGGTAACCTGTGACATCAGAAATGATATTTGCAATCAGCTGAATGGAAGTTTATCAATTCCATCGGTCAAGGTCATTTACTGACCTTTGTCCTGGTTGGCCCAGTTTCAGTATTTTAATTTTCTTCTCCACTCAAACTGCTAAGTTCGTTGAAACAAAATTGCACGTGGAGCTTATGTGGGAAGGGGGAACGAAATTTGTTCGAAGGGACTGGGTCACATGACAAATATGGCCACCATGCCCATATATGATAAAAACCTTTAAAATCTTCTTCTCAAGAACCAAATGGCCGATGACCTTGCAACTTGGTATGAAGCATCTGGGACTCGGGCCATACCATGTTTGTTCAAATGATGACATTTGGTTGACCTTGACCTGTTTTATGTCAAGGTCAAATTGGGTCACTTAAACATTTGTATGGAAAAAAGGCAAACAGTGGATTTTTAGCTCACAGGCTGAGAGTCAAAAGCTCCGGGGGAACTTATAGTATAGGCAGTGGTCTGCCGTCCGTCGTCCGCGTCCACGTCCGGGTGAACATTTTCAAATGACTTCATTCTCTTCAAAAACTGCTGGGCCAATTGAAACCAAATTACATGTTGGTTTTCCATGGGTTGGGGGAAAGAAAGTTTGTTCATGGGATCTTGGTCACATGACCAAGATGGCCACCATGCCCATATAGAGTAAACACTTTAAAAAAATCTTCTTCTCAGGAACCAAACGGCTTATGACCTTGAAACTTGTTATCTTCTTCTCCACTAAAATTGCTGTGCTAATTGAAACCAAATTACATGAAAAGCCTCTATGGGATGAGGCAATTAAAAGTTTGTTGATGGGATTGTTGTCACATGACCAAGATTGGTGCCATGCCTGTATATTGTGTAAACCACATGACCTCTGGTGAGCGTAGTGGCCCATGGGCCTCTTGTTGGTTCTAAATTCAGCTTGGAGAGATCCTCCTAATCTGTAAAAAAGTTATACCGAACACTTAAGCGATTTTTTGTCTTTAAGTAAATTATGTTTTCCGATTTCTAACACTTGGCATTATCTAGAATTTAGTTTCAGACCGGATATGTACCCACAATTTAAGTTTTAACACAGTTTCTTTAATTCTACCTGTCATTACGATAACACACCAGTGCGACATTGTGCATATTTCTCATCTCCAAATGGCTTCTTTCCTGATGAAAATCCCTGATATTTTTCTTGTTTATACTCCAAATATAGGTTTTGGGTGCTCGTTAGAACCGCCTCATTGAGGCGGTTCTAACGAGTACCAACAACCTTTGTCTTGGAGCAGAAATAAGGAAAATACTGTTTACCCCCGTAAACCCCAGTTTTCTCTATAGAAAGGGGGGTTTAGGGGGGTCTTTATTTCACGGACTTGTTCACGTAATGTTATCGCTGGCATTCCGATATATACTGCATTCTGCTATTTTACTTATTTTACTCAAAAGCGAGAGCTCGTTAGGACCGCCTAAATGAGACGGATCTAACGTGTACTCAAAAATACTATTACCCTGTAACCCCATGTTTCTCTATATAAAGCGGGGTTTAGAGGACTGTTCATTACGCGGATAATGATTCCAAAGGTTATCGACGGTGAATAAAGCCTCGGTACATGTTCAAACCAATACTTCCTATTCTTTAACATTACCAAAACACGCCCATACAAATACATTGTAACCTTTATCGCCGAAAAAAATGAAAAATTTAAGATGAAAAATTGTATTTAAAATGTATTTTGTTTTCTTATTTCTGTTCAAAATATAGATTGTGGGTAATCGGTAGAACTGCCTCTTTAAGGCGGTTCTAATGAGCGCCCAAAATCTATATTTTTGAGCAGAAATACGAAAAATAAGGTTTACCCCTTTAAACCCCAGTTTTACTATATATAAGTGTGGTTCAAGGGGGGGGGGGTCAAAATTATATAGGCATGTTTCCGTGATGAAATTCAATATTGTACACAATAGTATGTTGGTGTTCGGCGTTTTTGTCACAAAGAGGAAGTAATATTGAAATCAATGCTTACCTATGATCCTAACCAGTATTTATTTCTTTTGACATATTTTCGGTTTCAATGTTTGGAAAACATAACCATAAATGAAAATAAGAAAGTACATGTAGTCGCCAAATAGACGTTATTGTCAATGTTATCTGGTTTTATCACCAAGCTACTCGGAAAACATACATTCAGATAAAACTTGGTGAAGGAAGTAAGCCAGATTTTGTTGTGTTTAAATTTCTTTATTTTACATAGTAGTTGGCCATCCAAACCATGAAAAAATACTTCTGATGGCAAAATTGAGTAGAGTATGGCATCCATGCTAATAGTGTTCTTTAGTGTAATGCAAAAGTGATAGGGGTGGATGCCACTTCTGAAAATGCCCCTGAGCCTCAGAATTAGGTCAAAGGTCAAATGAGTGCAAAAATACAATAAAATTTGTATATGCTGGTATTTGTACCCCCTCTCTATCTAAGCAGACCAAATAAATTTAATTCAAACACCAGCAATGTACTTAGGACATATTGTTTATGCATCATATGTGAGAAAAGAAGTTGTATCATAGATTTTGACAGGGTCAAAGGTCATTTAAGTACAAATTTTCTTTAATATGCATCAATATTTATTGTACAAAGAGTTATCTAGTATGTCAGCTGAAACAAAGCCAAATGAGTTGCCATTTCCTTATCTAGTAAGCATAAAACCCACACATTATACAAACAACATAATGGCCAACCTAATCGGCCTTAGGTCAAAGGTCATTTAAGTACACATTTGACAAAAAATGTTTATTTTGCAAAATACGTTGTTTATTCACATGTCATCCATTATTGTAAGTAACATTCCAAATCGTCTTCTGAGCTCTTACTAAACGTCACAATGATATATCAAGGATATAGTATATGATGAAGATATATCTAATAATAACACATGTGGGTCATCATCAAAGGTCACGTGCAGCTATTGTAAAACACTTATATTTGGCGGTCATTTTATTTTGGCGCTATTTGCAGTCAAGGAAAAAACGTCAAAATAAATACCCGCCAATAAAGCTAAAAGAATGCAAGTGAAGAAACTTTTTTCTACACATCACAATTATATTGTGTCAATAGGTCATCGGCATCATTGGTGACAAAAGAAAAAGTGTATTTACTTCTTTAGAAGCCGGAATAAAGAAAGACAATGTTCAAGTCATAAGACAGCTCAAAATGGCTGAATGAAAACAAAAACACCTTGAGAGTTATTGTCAAAATTGTTGATGTAATTGGTAATTGATTGATGGCTTTAACTGTGAGCTCAATATGATGGGTAAACCAATCAGATAAGAGGAAAGTGACACACCTCCAGACAGACATTTGGATTATCAAGGTAGCACATTGGGTTAATCATGCGGTGAACACAAAAAATAACTAAATACTACAGTTTTTTGCATGACGCTGTTGATGATCAACTCCGATGATTTTTTTGTCATCTCACATGGCTTTGTAGATTCGACCGATTCTTTTTCTTCGGAAATGGATAATCCGCCAAAATATAAATCCGCGAAAAGGTCTACTCATAAAAAGTGCCAAAATTTGCTGCCGCTTAATGTAAGTGTTTAGCAGTCTTCAAAGTTTGTATTTTAAAAGATGCCACTATTTGAAGAGCCGTTTAGATCACTACAATGTAAAGGGTAACAGCTAATATGTATTCGCCATTGCGCCCATATGATTTAATGATTTTACTTCAACATTGACAAGTCTATGCAATGCAAACCAAACAGGGATTTCTCCGATATCATAGATACGAGCTTTCTTCCGCATAATCTAAAATGATAGACATAGACATAGTTATATATAAATAACAAGTCATTTTAACTTCATATCTCGACTTCTAGATATTTGGGTGGTTTATTAAATATTAACAATACCTATTTCGATGGTTTGATCTGTCAGATTTGCCCCCAGAACTTCAGTTAAATAAAGCAAATTCTTGTGATACCGAGGCCCCGTTTTTAGATTTACATCTGTCTATTGTAGATGGGTTTGTTTCCTGGAAAATTTATGATAAACGCGATGATTTTGACTTAGAGATTGTAAATTTTCTTTTGTTGGATGGTGATGTTCCTCGTGCGGCATCCTATGGCGTTTATATTTCGCAATTAATTCGATTTGCCAGAGTGTCTAGTCATGTAACTGACTTCAACACTCGATATAAATTGTTAACTGCTAAACTTCTTAATCAGGGCTATCGGTATCATAAACTACGCAAAGCCTTTTCAAAATTTTGAAGACGTCATTCCGATTTAATTTCAAAATCCAATCCAATGTCGTGCGCCATCCTATGGCGTTTATATTTCGCAATTAATTCGATTTGCTAGAGTGTGTAGTCATGTAACTGACTTCAACACTCGTAATAAATTATTAACGGCTAAACTCCTTAATCAGGGTTATCGGTACCATAAACTACGCAAAGCCTTTTCAAACTTTTATAGACGCCATTCTGATTTAATTTCAAAATTCAATATTGGACTTAAATCTCTTCTGCAACAAGGTCTATCGGAACCCGAATTTTATGGTGACTTGGCATATAAATTCAGAAAAATATATAACCGCAATGACTTCAGCACCCAATTTCGTAAAATCATTCTTCGATATAAAAAGATTGGGTACAACATGGATATTATACGACAGACTGCATGCATGGTAGTTAACCCAATCACGGTTGGCAACTTTGCTTCCCTCTTTAATTGCACGCCGGTGGGTCAGGCCTCAGATTCTATGACGGCTCCAACGTAAAGGCTTATTGAAAATTAGAGAGATAATGTCGGTTGGTGCCTGATGCTCTGTCTCTGGTCGGGCTCATCGGAGTCTAACTGTTGGTTTTCTTTTGCTCCAGCATTTCAGTGGTTTCTTGCTGTCGAGTCCTCACCGTTGTCTCACCTCTGTGGTTCTTTGATTTTTGTGTTCACGGAGATGTTGCACTGATGAGTTAGGAGGCCTTCATGCGGACTGAACAAATTATTTGTCTAAATCGCGACGGAAGTAAGGGCGAGGATTGTGGCCACGTAAAATCGATTTAAGCCCCCCAGTGGAAATCTTCCACTGACCGTTCCAAGGCGGCTCTTCTGTGGCGATTTATTTATGTTGTTGTTTGTTACTTACTGTGTGTATCACTTGTGTCTTTTGGTTTTGGATGGCCATATGGCCATTTTGTGGGAAAGTAACTGTCCTTATGGCCTTCCTTTGTTTAGGTTTCCATTATGGTCTGGTCGCTTAATGTTTGTATTTCTTTCCCTTTGGTGTCTTTTATGGGTGGAGTAAGTTAATTGTATCAATTCCTGATCTTTGTTTTACTTCTACTTTTAAAGGTCTATCGGAACCCAAAATATATGGTGACTCAGTATATAAATTCAGAAAAATATATATATAATTCAATGACTTCAGCGCCCAATTTCGTAAAACTTTTCTTCGATATAAAAAACATTGGGTACAACATAAAGTTTATAGAACAGACTGCATGCATGGTAGTTAACCCAAGCATGATATAGTTTATATTGAGTATGACATAAAAGCATATATCATGATATAGTTTATATTGAGTATGACATAAAAGCAAAGCGAATCCGACAGGTCCCGCGTAAAATATATTTATATAAGCGTGCGGATATGGATGGTCTGCGAGACCATATGGCGCGATTTAAGGATTCCTTCCTTTCCTCTGACCTCTCTCGCATGTCAGTAAATGACTTGTGGGTCAGTTTTAAGACCGAACTTACGACGGCCATGGAAAGGTACATACCAATAAAAATGACCAAAACAAAGCATAGTGTACCATGGATCGATAACACGATCAAACACCTAATCAGAAGACGTGACAGAATGTACTTTCGTGCTCGTAAGTCTAGCAATCCCGACGTGAAGAACCATTACAAAAGGTTCAGAGCACATGTACAAAAGGTAATTAGAGATGCATATTGGAATCATGTTTCCAGCATCTTTACCTTTGATGATGAAAATATTGATCCCGAGGGCCCCCAGAAGAATGGAAAAGTTAAGAAATTTTGGTCATTTGTAAAGTCCCTGAAAAAAGAATCATTTGGGATCACTTCACTTAGAGAAAATGGAATTTTGAAAACTGAATCACGCGAAAAGGCAAATATATGTAATAAGCAGTTTCAATCGGCGTTTACACGTGAAGCTGACGGTGAGCTACCATCAAAAGGTACAAGTCCGTTCCCCTCTATGGGGGACATAACAGTTGACCCCAAAGGGGTCGCAAAACTGTTGGACAAGCTCAACATACATAAGGCATCTGGGCCTGACGGTCTGCATGCCAGGGTGCTTAAGGAATGTAGTGCTGAAATATCTCCCCTGCTGGCCTTTATTTTCAATGAATCACTTGCTCGGGGCACTGTACCAGATGACTGGCGACAAGCAAACGTAACCCCGGTCTTTAAGAAAGGAGAAAAATATGATGCTGCGAATTACAGACCGGTGTCGCTCACATGCATCTGTTGCAAAACCCTGGAGCATATATTAGTCAGCAACATTAACAAGCACCTAGCCTTTGAAAGCATTCTTGCTGACTGCCAGCATGGTTTCCGAAGTCGAAGGTCTTGTGAAACTCAATTAGTTCAGTTCTACCATGACATAGTGAGCAATCTGGATGGGGCCATTAACCGTGGCCACAAACAGACTGACCTGATTATCATGGATTTTGCAAAGGCCTTCGACAAGGTACCTCACAGGAGGCTATTGTACAAACTAGATCATTATGGGATTAGAGGATCCACACTTAAGTGGGTTAGCTCATGGCTCTCTGGACGCACTCAACAAGTTGTACTTGACGGCCAAGCGTCGGATCCAGTCCCTGTTTTGTCCGGTGTCCCACAAGGTTCGGTACTTGGACCGGTCCTTTTCTTGATATTTATTAATGATCTTCCTGATAATATCAGGTCATCTGTTCGTTTGTTTGCTGATGATTGTGTTTTGTATAGGAACATATATACTACTTCTGACTGTCTTATCTTACAAGATGACCTGGATAGCCTAGCACGTTGGGAGGCCGATTGGCAAATGAAGTTCAATGTGGCCAAATGTCATTCAATGAGGGTGTCACGGCACCCTCCAGACAAGCAGATTAAATTCAACTACTCATTACATCAGCATACTTTGGAACATGTCCAATCCGCAAAATATCTTGGTATCACCATTACTGATAATCTTGATTGGGGTCAACATATTTCTGAGATTACCTCTAAAGCAACTAGGACATTAGGGTTTCTTAGACGTAATTTGGCTTTTGCACCTAGGCAGACAAAGGGTGTTGCATACAAAACCTTGGTTAGACCTCAATTAGAGTATGCATCACCTGTTTGGCACCCCCATGTTAAAACTCAGGTTCAGCAGGTTGAGAAGGTTCAGAGAACGGCTGCCCGATGGACCTGCAGGCGATGGCGGAACAGAAGCAGTGTTGGTGATATGCTCGATGAGCTGGAGTGGCCATCCTTGGAGGCCCGTCGCGAGCAGTCCTCTTTAACCTTCTTTTATAAGATTCACTCTGACACAGTGTCTCTTAATAAAGATAAATACTTGACCCCTGTGACTACTTCAACTCAAACAAGGGCATCAAAACTAAACAACAGTCAATATCGTAGGTACCAGGCCTATAGTGATGCCCTGAAGAATTCTTTCTTCCCTAGAACTATTCCTCAGTGGAATAGTCTTCCCTCCTCTGTGGTAAATGCCAAAACTGCAGAGGAGTTCAAAGCCCGCATGGTGTAGATTGGGATCCAGAGGTGTGCGTTTTAGTACACCTCTGAAAGCAGATTGTAAATAGTTTTAAGAACTCATCCAGTGGGTGTTTTTTTTTTTTTTTTTTTTTTGCTAAATTCTAAATTTAGCGCACCACCCAACTGAGGTAATGGCCAAGTTTGACCGACTCAGTATATGAAGATAGATAGATAGATAGAAGCACAGTTGACAACTTTGCTTCCCTTTCTCTAATTGCACGCCGGTGGGTCAGGCCTTGGATTCTACGACGGTCCCAGCGTAATGGCTTGCTGAGAATTAGAGAGAATTTAGTTTTATGTAATATTGGTTGGAGCCTGATGCTCTGTCTCTGGCCATCGGAGTACAACTTTTGGTTTCCTTTTGCTCCAGCATTTTAGTGGTTTCTTTTTTTTTTCTCCTATTACTGCTACTCGCTCACATCTGAGCATTACGAGCAGGATTTCCTGGGTGGTAACCAGTACTTTCTGTTTTCATTTTTTTTAAGCAATGTGGATGAAGTGCCTTGCTAAAGGGCACAACACTTTGGTCAGCGTGCGGCTCGAACCCGCAACCTCTTAATCACTAATCCGATGCGCTACCACTGCACCAAAGCGCTTCTTGCTGTCCTCACCGTTGTTTGATCTCTGTGGTTGTTTTGATTTTTGCGTTCTATGAGATGTTGCACTGATGAGTTAGGAGGCTTTCATGCGGACTGAACAAGTGATTTGTCTAAATCGCGACGGAAGTAAGGACGAGGATTGCAGCTGCATAAAACCTGTTGTCGGACGGGCTAGCTCAACAATCGGGAAGTCACGCTTTGACTTACGGTAGTTGCGCAAAGCAAAGTTTCAGACCCATAACAGAAACAAAGTCACAAAGAAAGAATCCAGTGCTATATCAATATCGGGGATCATCAATGATTCAAGTCTGTAACATTAATATCCCTTTTTATTCCATTTAACCCATATCCATGTAAACAAGCAGATTTTCTAATCAAATACACGTTACAAATGTTTTTTTTTTTCTAATATTTTGATAACTTGAGAAAGCGACCAGTGGGTCACGTATACCCCCGGCCAGCGCCACCCTCTGATTTATCTTTCGAGCTTGTATGAAGAAGTCATGAAGCTATAATAATTTATAAATGTGTTTGTAAAAGCTAAACCAAACATAAAATTTCTAAATGGACCAAGAGTGTGAGGGCATCAAAGTTACTGAAGGGGTGGGGGCATCAATGTTACTGAAGCAGGTTGCGTGTTTATCAATGAAATCTTTGGACTGGTATACAACATCGATGCAAATATCAATTGAATTTGTCTTAGAGTTTAGAACATACAGTCATCTATAAAGTCTGTCATAAAATTTTTACCAAATGTAAATGTCTAAGTCTGTGACCTTGAGGTCAAGGTCACAATGGGTGGGAGAAGGGACATGCATCACAAAATCTTTGGACTGGTATGCAACATTGATGCAAGTATCAACTGAATTTGTCTTAGAGTTTAGAACATACAGGCATCTATAAACTCTGTCATAAAACTTTAACCAAAAGTAAAATTTCTAAGTCTGTGACCTTTATCTCAAGGTACTGTGGGTGGTGGGACATGCATCAATGAAATCTTTGGACCAGTATGTAACTTCAGTGTAAGTATCAACTAAATCTATCAAAGGGTTCAGAAGATACAATGTCTTAGAAACTTTAACGCACAACTTTAACCAAATGTTAACGGGTGGAAGGACGGACGGAAGGACGGATGGACACAAGGACAGATGGACGGATGAACGGCAGAACGAATACCATATACCCCCATATCATACTTCGTATGGCGGGGCTATAATGAATACTGGTCAGCAACACATCCTTATGCTAAATGTAACAAAATGTGTTCAGAAAACATCCGTTTTTCACGAGCTTTGCACTTAAATGACCCCTGACCTATAAGACTGACAAACTTTGAGGGTACGTTTATAATGATTTTCCATTGTTTAATGCACCTGAATAGTTTATGGTGATTTTAAGCAAACATTTTCCCCAAATATGTGTTAAAAGAGAGTTATAAGTAGTTTCATGTTTATTTTGCACTCATTTGACCTTTGACCTACTTCTGAGTCTCAGACGCATTTCCAGACATGGCATCCACCCCTATGATTGTTGACACACAACAAGGATTACATTTAGCATGGGTGCCATACTCTACTCAATTTTGCCATCAAAAGTAAAAATATCCATCTTTTTTTGGATTGGATGGCCAACTATAGTTAAATATTGAATGGAATTGAAATTTTAATTAATATAAAGTCGAATGAGGTAAACAAAGTAAGATGGCCGTATGTGAAACCGAGGACTATTGGGGAACTTCTAAAACCAGTCTGGAAACTCTAGACTCCTACTGGGATAAGTTGTTGTCGTTTATGGAATACGATAATGAAAGAGAGGAAATAAAGTATCTTCTTCACTGCACTACATTAACTGGCAAAAAGAGGATAGAAGAGTCAGGGCGATTATGCGGTGGGGCAACCGATCTACCCGCAAGGGCTCCCCTAGCAAGCTATTTGGGGCTAAAAGGTATCTGGATGGCAATATCACCAATGCAACTTCCTAGACGCTCACCTTATGGGACTCAACGAATGGTTTTCCGTGTTGGAGATATTATTAAGTACCTGGGCACTCAGTATGAAGACGAAGACGGGGATGATATTGCTACTGAAGATACATGGGACGCCGAGGAACATGCAGACGCCAAAACAGCTAAACCAAGTGGCTCGAAAAAAGATAAGAAACGGAAAGATAAGAAAAAGAAACACCGAGAAGTGAACAGGAAGCAAAAAGAATGCTACTTAAAGCATAAACTTCCTGAAAAGTCGGATCTGGACTTGCCTTTGTTATTCTTTGAATGCGCCCATCATTATGGTTCTACACAGTATGTTAGAATGCTCCTAGTGCGTGCATCTGATCCGAAAGTAGAGTGGTGCAAGCAATTCTGCAAGGAAATAGAACTTTGCGATAATCCATTCTTTGAATTTGAAACAGGACGTGTGTGGACTTACAGAATGGGAGGGAAGGTAAAAGATATAGTAGTCGAGGTTCTTCTTGTTGGTGATGTCATATTTGACAAACTTCGGCAGCCACCTGACTGGGACGTAGTAGGTGTAATCTCCAGAGCTGGCTTCGATCCAAGGATAGGACTTTGCCAAGATTTATAAACATTTAATTCAAATCTTGGTGCACAATGGTGCACTCGTTTTATTGGGAAGGCTTAGCATTTGTTGCTCATCAGTTATTTCATTTGTGTTGTAAGCCGGACAAAAATGTCCTTAAACGCTTGGTTTAACCGTTACCATTACCTAAACAGGCCTATTCAAATACAAAGCAAATTTTACGGTCGGACAAATAAAAAAAATTCAGATGAAAAAGTGTAATATTGTCTAGTTTCTGCTCAAAATATAGATCGAGGGTACACATTAGAACCGCCGCGATGAATATAGGTCGAGGGCAAACGTTACAACCTCCTTATCGAGTCGGTACATCGAGTATACGCAATCTATATTTTAGAGCAGAAATAAGAAAAAAACGGTTTATTCCTGTCAGCCTGAGTTTTACTATATAAAAGTGGTATTGAAGGTAGTCAGAGTTATTTAGGCGTGTTTTCGTGATTATCATGCCATTATGTGGCGTCTAATCTACACTGTTTGGCATTGTCCCGTTTTGGAGACCGTAGGCATGTATTTCTAAACACCAGATAAGGAAATCCATAGTTTCAGCTTGGGATAGAAATTCTGTTCTAAATAGAAGTGGAGGCAATGATCAGGAATCGATACAATCAACCCACAGATCCCATCAGAGACACCAAAGGGACAGAAATACAAACATGAAACAACACAACCCGACGGAAACATCAATGGCGGAAAGCCAAAAGGACTGTTACTTTCCCATAAAACGGCCAATAGGCTATCCAAAATAAAATAATATAAGCGACACAAACACACAAAGACAAACAATAACAAAAATAAACCGCGACAGAAGAACCGCCTTGGAACGGTCAGCGGAAACGAATTCCACTAGGGGGCTTAAATCGATTTTACGTGGCCACAATCCTCGCCCTTACTTCCGTCGCGATTTAGACAAATAATTTGTGCAGTCCGCATGCAGGCCTCCTAACTCATCAGTGCAACATCTCCGTGAACACAAATAATCAAACAACCACAGAGATGAAACAACGGTGTGGACTCGACAGCAAGAAACCACTGAAATGCCGGAGCAAAAGAAAACCAACAGTTAGACTCCGATGGGCCCGACCAGAGACTGAGCATCAGGCACCAGCTGTTCTTATCCAAAATCGAATATTCTCGCGTGTTTGATAAATGCGCTGGCTGAATACGATCTCATATGCGCCGTCACTAAACATCACGGTAGTGTCATCAAAATATGGCGGACTTTGGCAACCGAAGTGACTTCAGTATTAAAAGTCCACACTCAGAAATGGAAGGTATGCAAGAAAAAGAATCCTACATGGGTGTGGGGGGTCGATAGAAAAATCCGTTCCTATGGATCACTGCCCGGCATCACTTGGCGCACCTCGGATCGGATTTTCCATCCACCCCTCACACCCATATAAGATTCTTATAATCTTCACCCAACCAATATTGAAAAATACTTTCCGGTACTTGCGGGCTTTTTATTTTCATTGCGGTTTGTTAATTTTTAATTTTCACGTGGATACACTTCATTGGTCCGGGATAATCATATAGCCAGCAGTATTTATAACATTTGGTCTTATGGCAATGAATCAATGTTTGAATACAGGGCTAAGATTTGAATGTAAAATAGAAGTGAAGGCAATGATCAGGACTCGATACAATTAACCCACAGCTCCCATCAGAGACACCACAGAGAAAGAAACACAAACATAAAACAACAGGCCCTAATAGAAACATCGATAGCGGAAAGCCAAAAGGACAGTTCTTTTCCCACAAAATGGCCAATTGGCTATCCGAAACAAAATAATATAAGGGATACAAATACTCAAAGACAAACCATAAAAGAAATAAAGCGCGACAGAAGAACCACCTTGGAACGGTCAGTGAAACGCATTCCTGGTTAGGGTAAGGGGGGGGGGCTTAAAATCGATTCAATATATAAATAGAAGGCAAGGGAATATACAGACTATACTGGTTAACCGCTTCCTCGACAGGCTTATACGTAAGTGGTTAACCAGTAAAGTGCACATTCTTTCGCCAGTAAAACTGACAACCGCCCTTCTTGAATCAGCGGAAGAGCAAGAGTGACCGAATAAATGACTTAATGATCAATCTTCACGAAAGAATTGCGAACCTCGGCAGGTAACGAACCGGGTCATCCTGATCACTAGTCAGACGCGCATCCAATTGAGCTACCGGGTACCGAGGCCGGCCGATGTTTTATTCTCATGATATGTCTTTGCACGTATGCCTGGAAAGATGTTTTTATTTTGAAGCAAAAAGCTTCTCGTTATCTTCCTGTTATAATGCTTTGTGCGGGTCCCACATTTCAGTTTGTGGTTTTGGTCAGGAAATGTAATGTATAGATCATTGCCCTGCCTTCTATTTATATATTGAATCGATTTTAAGGTCCCCAATGGAATTTGTTTCACTGACCGTCCCAAGGCGGTTCTTCTGTCGCGTGGTTTGTCTTTTAGTGTCTCTGGCTGGGCCCATCGGAGTCTAACTGTTGGTTATCTTTTGCTCCAGCATTTCAGTGGTTTCTTGCTGTCGAGTCCTCACCGTTGTCTCACCTCTGTGGTTCTTTGATTATTTGTGTTCACGGAGATGTTGCACTGACGAGTTAGGAGGCCTTCATGCGGACTGAACAAATTATTTGTCTAAATCGCGACGGAAGTAAGGGCGAGGATTGTGGCCACGTAAAATCGATTTAAGCCCCCCAGTGGAAATCTTCCACTGACCGTTCCAAGGCGGCTCTTCTGTCGCGATTTATTTATGTTGTTGTTTGTTGCAACTTACTGTGTGTATCACTTGTGTCTTTTTGTTTTGGGTGGCCATTTGGCCATTTTGTGGGAAAGTAACTGTCCTTGTGGCCATCCTTTGTTAAGGTTTCCATTATAGTCTGGTCGCTTCATGTTTGTATTTCCTTCCCTTTGGTGTCTTTGGTGGGTGGAGTAAGTTAATTGTACCGATTCTTGATCTTTGTTTTACTTCTACTTTGTATCGCTTATATTATTTTGTTTTGGATAGCCAATTGGCCATTATTTAGGCAAGTAACTGTCCTTTTGGCTTTCCGCTATCGATGTTTCCATAAGGGTCTGTTGTTTCATGTTTGTGTTTCTTTCTATTTGGTGTATCTGATGGAATCTGTGGGTTAAATGTATCGACTCATAATCATTGCCATCACTTCTATTTTTATTCACCAGTGCAACATCTCCGAGAATTTACAAACTATAAGGACTCGACAACATGAAAAGTCTGATATACTTAAGCAAAAGGAAACCAGTTGTTAGACTCCAATGGTCCCATTCAGAGACAGAACATAAGGTATAAGCCGACTTACTTAAAAGTCTTTCGGTTCCAGCAGTTCTTCCATCATGTTAGTGTTATGCGTAACACTACGGATTTCGTGGATGGGAGCTGTGAGGTTCCTGATAATTGCTTACGCTTCTATTTTTCAATACAATCATGCAGGTTTTATTATATGTTTTGTATTTAGACAAACTATACTCAATTATATGAACATAAAAACGTTTGAGCTGTTGGGACACCAAATTAGAAGTTTTTTCGCCATAGTACTTTCTTATATTTGTATTTCATTTCGAACCGTCGAGTCATTCTCATCTTGACAACACGCCTTTATAATACTGACCCCCTAAATAAGTTATCAATAGTAAGATCCTTTGAAAGCAAAGAATGCACCAAATAAACGAAAATAGAAGACTCGGTTTTGTTGAGTCTGTTCATAACCAGTACTGAAATGTACAACACTGGCCACGCCCTCTAACACATGCTAGACTCCATACAAAAATAGAAGTGGAGGCAATGATCAGGAATCGATACAATTAACCCACAGCTCCCATCAGAGACACCAAAGGGAAAGAAATATAAACATGAAACAACAGACCCAATAGAAACATCAATAGCGGAAAGCCAAAAGGACAGTTACTTTCCCACAAAATGACCAATAGGCTATCCAAAATAAAATAATATAAGCGACACAATAACGTAAGCGACAGAAACACCCAAAGACCAACCATAGAAAAAATAAACCGCGACAGAAGAACCGCCTTGGAACGGTCAGCGGAAACGAGTTCCACGGGGGGGGGGGGCTTAAATCGATTTTACGTGGCCACAATTCATGCCCTTACTTCCGTCGCGATTAAGAGAAATAATTTGTTCAGTCCGCATGAAGGCCTCCTAACGCAAGAAATCGCATTTGTATATAGTTAAACTGGGTTGACTTAGACACACGTTATTTTTCTTATTTCAGCTCATAAACGTAGGTTGTGGGTTTTCGTTAGAACTGCCTCGCCGGGGCGGTTCCACAGGCTATGATTTGATTAGAAATATGAAAAATATCCCAAACTTTGTATCTGAAAATTTTCAATTTTTGGTGGAAAAATGTTCCAAATATTTGAATAGACGTGATTTCGTAATGCATCTTGAAAATTACACGAGTCACTGATGATGCCGATTAAACCTAAACCCTAGTCTAGCCCAAAAATCTGTATGCATGATTTTCATTCTTTTGTGGGTGTTCTTTGTTTCCAAAGGCAACCTTTATTACGAGGGCATGCTTGTTCAAATATGTTGAAAATAGTACCACCAAAAATTTGAAAATTTTCATGTACTAAAAATATGATATTGTTCATATTTCTTCCTAAAACATATATTGTGGATATCCCTTGCAATCACGGTTTAATAACATAAAAGTGGGGTTAAAGGGGGTCGAAATTATATAGACGTGTTTTCGTGGTGTAAAGTTGTATCATACTAAACGCTTTAGTACCGGCTTTGGTGTCTCTGGTGGGAGCTGTGGGTTAATTGTATCGATTCCTGCTCATTGACTTCACTTCTATTTTTATGGTTCTATTTACCAATTATCTTACATTTACTAGATGAGAATTGATGATCGTTAGTGTTTATACAACTGGGGAAATTACTGTTAATTCTATATTTGTCATTTGATATCAATATTTAGACTTCTATTTGTTTTTTTTTGTTTTTTTTTTTATTTTATTTTTCAAAAACTTTAAACATTTACATTCAATTTACAAACACATTCATATGTATATTTAGTGTAAAATATTTGATAGTTCAAAGACTTATTTTTATTGTTTACTCCACATTTTAGTATGGAGGTATCTACTGTAGAGATCCCAGAATTTCAGGTAGCAGAAGAGATGTAAGAAAACCATCTAGATAACTTTCCTTATTATTTCATCATTACATTTTTCGGAACTATTACCGAAGGTTGAAGGCAAAGATGCTAATCAAGCTGCATTCTGGGTCTTATCTGTCTCTGCTCTGTTACACTCGCCTGCTACACAAGAAATTTGGGATCACTACTGTATATGTAACTGATTATCACCTATGCATAGCAATTTCTAACATCCCTCCAAGGTTAACGAGATAATTCTATTTCTTAAAACACTTTCTGCTATAGATCCTCCTGCCCTGTGGTGCCGCTGAAGTTCGATATTGACATTCTCTTTTTATTAAAAGGAAAAAGATGAGATGTCTCTCGCAAAATGCCCTATTATATTAACTTAAAACATTGTTTAGTGGGCCCCATTTCGACAAAAACTTTGCTAGGCTATTATCTAAGTATGCTATGTACTTTTCACACCGAAATTTATCTTTTAAAATTGCTATAAAGGTATTTAAAGAGGATCACGAAAGTAATCTTTCTGTGACGTTTGAATGAAATTGGACTAAATGAATAGGAGGAGTTGTCATTAGGAGGGTTTTTTTTTATTTTTAGCCCTTGCGGTCATCTTGGTCATCATAGAAAAAACATTACAGCAATTCTGATAGATAGTCACCCAAGCAAAATTCCTGTGAAGATTGAATGAAATTTGATAAAAGGTGTGAAAGATGTTTCTATTTTTAGCCCTGGTGGTCAATTGGTTTATCGGAGCAAAACCGTTTTTGTTATTTTGGAGAGGATCGCATAAAAGTCTGGGTTATGTGGCGTATTGTCTGTCGTGTGTTTGTTTGCGTAGAGGTTTTACGTCCCCCTCAGCACTATTTAGGTCATTTTGTAGACGTTGCTTACAATGTTTTGGACTTTCATCAGACATTGTGCTGTGATGACATCCCAAGCCCAACCGCCCAAAGACCGATAGGCTTCAAATGATTGTCCGTTCACACCACGTTTTCAGGACAGGTTAGACTGGGGTCTTACTGTTGGTTTACTTTTGCTCCAGCATTTCGGTTAATTTATGCTGTCAAGGTTTCTTCGTTGTTTCTTAGTAGTCGTTTGATTTTTATGTTCTCGGAGATGTTGCACTGATGAGTTAGAATTGTGGCCATGTAAAATCGATAGTAAATAATTTTTACTGACCATTCTAAGGCGGTTCATCTGTCGTGGTTTATTTTTGTTACAGTTCGTCTTTGCATGTGTGTTTTGCTAAAAGCTTTTCATTTTGGATAGCCGTTTGGCCATTTCGTGGGAAAGTAACGATCATTTTGGTTTCCCGCTTGTGAAGTTATCATTATAGTGGAGTTTTTATGTTTGTGTTTCTTTCCCTTTGATGTCTTGGATGGGCGGTGAGGAAGGGGCCTTCACTTCTACTTTAGACCGAAGCAGTTTACCAGTACTCAGTTTTGTCGGCTTCAGCTATGCACAGAAGCAACACGCAATCAAATTTATTTATCCAAGCCCCAATAGGTGGGGGAGCATCTGCCATGATATCTCATGAATAGAGTCTACTGTATACAAATTACATTTAGAAGCTACATTTTGTCACATTGCCAAAGTAGAAGTGAGGGCAATGAACATGAATCGAACAACACCACAGGCATTACGAAAACACGCCTATATAATTCCGACCCCTTGAACCCCTCTTTTATATGGTAAAACTGGGGTTTACATGGGTACACACGATAGTGGTGGGGTATTATGATATACCGTCGAGTGTCTGTCCGTCCGTCCGCACCATTTCCGATCGATAACTTGAGTAATTTTTCACGGATTGTTTTTTCAAACTTTGCAGACATGTTTATAACGGGAATGTGTGGTATGGGATTGTTAATGGGCAAAATCCGTTAACATTTGACAGAGTTCAAAATAAGTTTTTTTTAGGCATTTCCGATCAATAACTTGAAGATTTTTCCACGGATTTTCTTCAAATTTTGTATATACATTGGTATAGAGTATGAGTGGTTTGGGATTGTAAATGGGCAAAATACGTTAACATTTAACGGAGTTATGGCCGTTAACAAATTCCAATTAAATAGTTTAAGGCCCTTATTCCTTTACTAAATGTAAAAGATGTATGAAGCTTCACTGATATATAGACCACCATAAGAATAAAAATCAAAAATAAGTTCCTTTAAGAGCAATGAAAACATTCATAAGAAAGAAGATGGGGCAGGTTTTGGATTGTTTATAGGCAAAATGCGTTAATATTTATTTGACAGAATTTCCATTTAATTGCATTACGTTTCCTTTGGCTTTCGTTGCCGGATCATTACAGGGTCACTGATGAGGCTTTATTGGTCGAAACTACGTAGTATGACCCATCTTCTTTCTTATTAATGTTTTCATTGCTCTTAAAGGAACTCATTTTAGATTTTTATTTTCCTTCACTGCAGCTGGTGTTGTGCCTTGTGGCGGCCGTAAAACGTCTCCCCGTACATCAACCATAGTGCAGTTTATATTTTACTTTTGGTCGTTTCAGATCAGCGTAAATATTCTGAGAAATCAGAAATAAATTATTGGTTTAGACTCATATTCTAGACAGGTTTATAATTATTTAGACCCAATTTTGATTTATATCAGTCTTTGAATCGACTGCACATTCGAAATTCGCTAAATTGCAGTACGTTTCCTTTGGCTTTCGTTGCCGGATCATTACAGGGTCACTGATGAGGTTTTATTAGTCGAAACTACGTAGTATGACCCATCTTCTTTCTTATGAATGTTTTCATTGCTCTTAAAGGAACTCATTTTAGATTTTTATTTGCCTTCACTGCAGCTGGTGTTGTGCCGTGTGGCGGCCGTAAAACGTCTCCCCGTACATCAACCATAGTGCAGTTTATATTTTACTTTTGGTCCTTTGAGATCAGCGTAAATATTCTGAGAAATCAGAAATAAATTATTGGTTTAGACTCATATTCTAGACAGGTTTATAATTATTTAGACCCAATTTTGATTTATATCAGTCTTTGAATCGACTGCATATTCGAAATTCGCTAAATTGCAGTACGTTTCCTTTGGCTTTCGTTGCCGGATCATTACAGGGTCACTGATGAGGCTTTATTAGTCGAAACTAGGTAGTATGACCCATCTTCTTTCTTATGAATGTTTTCATTGCTCTTAAAGGAACTCATTTTAGATTTTTATTTGGACTCTTATTCGTTTATTTTATGGAATATTTGGATGAAACTTTGTCTGGTCGCTTAATGTTTGTGTTTCATTCCCTTCGGTGTCTTTGATGGGTAGAGTAAGTTAATTGTATCGATTCCAGATTTTTGTTTTACTTCTACTTTGTATATATATTGGTATTGGGAATGTGTGGTTTGGGAATTGCTCATGGCATAAATACATTAATATTTGACAGAGTTATTGTCATTAACAATATCCTTTCCATTATTTGGTTTTTGAACACTTATTCCATAACTAAATGGAATATATGGATGAAACTTCACAGATATATAGACCACTATAGGAAGAATGTTTAGTATTGTTAATTGGCAACATACGTTAACATATTCGACAGTTGCCCCATTTAATGCTTTTTAGGCTCTTATTCCTTAACTTTATGGAACATATGACTGACACTTCACATATATGTATTATTTAAGGAAGCATGTTTGGGATTGTTAATTAGCAAAATACGTTAACATATTTGTCAGAGTTATGGCCGTTAACAATTCTCATTAAATGGGTTTTGTTTTTTATTCTTTTACTTAATGAAATATTTTGATAAAAATTCATAGATATATAGACCATTTATAGAAGCATGGTTGGGATGGTTAGTGGGCAAAATGAGTTAACATTTGGCAGAGTTAGGGTTTTTGACAATTTACATTAAAAACTTTTTGGACTTTTATTCATGTATGAATTTTCTATATAAGAAATGTTTTTAGCCCATAGCTGCTTCAATAGATGGAATACCTTGATAACATTTTATAGATATATAGAACACTTAAGGAGGCCTATTGTGGTCATGGACCGAACTATATTGGCTTGCAGTGGTGGGGTATCATGCAATGTTAGCGACGCTTTCATCTTATTTTTTTTCGGCGGTAAAGTTTCAATGTATTTGTATATGCGTGTTTTCGTAGTTGGAAATAAAGGCACACATAAAGCAATGACGTCATAATTTAAAAGATAACAAGTAGAAAGCAATAAAGAAAGCAATAAAGACAATTTCTTTTCCCCCAAAATGACCCAAAACGGCTATCCAAAATAAAACGTATATCCAACAGGACCTACATGAAAAGACAAACAATGACAATGATAAAACATAACAGAAGCACCGTCTTGGTGACACTGTCTCTGGTTGGGCCCATCGGAGTCTAGCTGTTGGTTTTCTTTTGCTCCAGCATTTCAGTGGTTTCATGCTGTAGAGTCCTCACCGTTGTTTCATCTCTGTGGTTGTTTGATTTTTGTGTTCTCGGAGATGTTGCACTATTGAGTAAGGAGGCCTTCATACGGATTGAACAAATTATTTGTCTAAATCGCGACGGAAGTGAGGGCGGTGTTGTGGCCACGTAAATTCGATCAAGTCCCGCAGTGGCATTCGTTTCACTGACCATTCCAAGACGGTTCTGCAGCCATGGTTTATTTTTGTTATGGCTTGTCTTTGAGAGTGTGTATCGCTTATATTTTTTTACTTTAGATAGCCAGTTGGCCATTTTGTGGGAAAGTAACTGTCCTTCTGGCGTTTCGCTTGTGATGTTTCTATTAGGGTCTAGTTGTTTCATGCTTTTGTTTCTTTCCCCTGGTGTCTCTGATAGGAGCTGTGGGTTAATTGTATCGATTCCTGATCATTGCTTTCACTTCTAGTTTGGAACGGTTACTTGTTAGCTGGGACTTAAATAGTTAAATAGTATTGCCACAACCCTCGTACTTAGTTCTACCTTAGTTACACAAGTAATGTGTCCAGTCCGTGTGAAGTGTTAGTTCAACGTCTCCGAGAACATACAAATCAAACGAATTTACAGATGAAATAACGGTTAGGACACAACAGCATAATATAAATGAAATGCTGAAGCAACACAAAACCAACAGTTGGTCGACCGTGTCCGTGTGGACTCCCGTGTCCGTGTGATAACTATCCACGTAAATCCTTATTTATATGGAGAAAATTGGGTTAACAAGGGCATACAGTATTCATACTGCATACAGTATTCATACTGTCATGTGTTTCCGTTCAAAACACAGACGGTGGGTACTATTTGCGTTAGAAACATCTAAATCAGGTGGTTGATTCTAATGAGAAAACAAAATCTATATATGAAGCATAATCAAGAAAACAACACATATTTCCTAAAAGAAAATATCACTGTTCGAGCTATAAAGGAAACAGCTGTGTCACTTTGGTGTGCATTTCTAATGATTGCGCATGGTCTTTTTCGGTTATTTTAAACTAAATCTAATCGTGGGTCGGGCTTAAGATTATATGACGGTTCCAGCGTAAAACATAAATGGAATTTTATTTTATTTTAGTATTCTTTATGTTGGCTGGCGCCTGATGCTCCGTCTTTGGTCGGGCCCCTCGGAGTCTAACTGTTGGTTTTCTTTTGCTCCAGCAATTCTGTTGTTGTATGCTGTCGAGTCCTCAACCTTGTTTCATCTCTGTAGTTTTTTTATTTGTATGTTCTCGGAGATGTTACACTGATGAGTTAGGAAGCCATCATGCGAACTAAACAAAATTAGTGTATACCGCGACAGAGGTAAGGGCGAGGATTATGGCCATGTAAAATCGATTTAAGCCCCCCAGTACAATTCTTTCCACTGACTGTTCCAAGGCGGTTCTTCTGTTGCGGTTTATTTATATTGTTGTTTGTTACTTACTGTGAGTATCACTTGTGTCTTTTTTATTTTGGATGGCCATTTGGCCATTTTGTGGGAAAGTAACTGTCCTTATGGCCTTCCTTTGTTTAGGTTTCCATTATGGTCTGGTCGCTTCATGTTTGTGTTTCTGTCCCTTTGGTGTCTTTGATAGGTGGAGTAAGTTAATTGTATCGATTCCTGATCTTTGTTTTACTTCTACTTTTAATGTGGTTTAAAAACACGCCTACAAAGTCCGCAGGTGGGCGTCTCTTGCCTGATGCCTCCAGTTGACCTGTCTCACGAGTTACGTCGTTCGGTGTGTGCTCGGAGGGGGATGTGCTGTGTTTGCCGGGTCTTGTCCATCATCCGTTTCGGTTTCAGAACTTTGTGGTTGAGACACACTGATGAAGATTAAATATCAGAAAGGCCTCTGTGTCACTACATTTGGTATAGTTACGCCTTATTTTGTGTCACTTTCACTAATCCGTAAAAGAAACAAACTAGAAGACACAAATTTTATATACGGGAAAAGTGGTCTACCATGATCGATATACGTTATATTGGTTGATTGATTTACAAGTCTGTGTAATGAACACCCCTCTAAGACCCATTTTATACAGAGAAAAAAGGGTTTATGTGGTATTCATGATTTCTCTCGTTTGGTCCATAAACAGATTGTGGCTAGTCTTTATAACTGCCTCATCAAGGCGGTTCTCGCGAGAAACCACTATTGGTTTTTGAACTAGAAATATTAAAAAGAAATATCAAACATTTTCGTCTGAAAAATGCTTGTTCTAGAGAAAGAAGCGGTGTCATATTTCACATGGTAGTGTTATCGTAATATTATTTGGCTTACTACACCAAAACACCGAATTTGGTATTCGTTACAACGACCTCAACAAGATTCAAACGAGTATCAGGATTCTAAGTTCAAAGCATTATTAAGAAAACTATTATAAACGCTCGCCAAAACACCATGCTACGAGTCATTAGAGTTGCCATTATAACACAGATGTGTATTTTCCTTATATAAGGCAATTTGTTTGTTTGATTTGAGGTTTAACGTCCCCGTCAACACTGTAAAGGTCATTTTGGAGACGTTGCTTCCAATTTTGTGGGACTTTTACCCGACAATGAGATGAAATGACATCTCAAGCCCTGTCGCCCAATGAAACCAATAGGGTTTATATGCATGGACGGGCCGCCTCGCACCGCGGTTCCTGGACAGGCTTAGATCCTCTAAGCGGTTTACCAGTAATAGTGTGCGGGCCGGATTCAGCTCTGCGTGGAAGCATCATGCAGCCCATATATTTCTTCAAGCCCCTATGGGCGGGGGCCGCTTATATATAAGGCAATCCAACCGGATTAGTCTGCTTTCATGAAATGATGTTATTCTGTTGTACATTATAAAATATAATCTTTACAGAACAGGTGTCCCTTATTATTAATTTTTACTTCCAAACAAACAGTGTTAACACGAGCAACCAAAGTGCGGGAGGTATCCATTTACTCGGAGACAACAGAGCATACTATTGTAACCTGCTCATAATTACCGATACCGAGCCACCCCTATTTTCAGAATAGGGATGGACCGCTCTCTTACGGTATTTCGGTATATTTGCGCCTACACTTATAATTCAAAACTCAACGCAGATCATTGATATAATACATGCATTTGTTTACTACAAGTCGATTGCACTACCGTAAAATGTATGTCTCGGCGAGATAATAACACGTTTCTTCTCCACTGAAACCGTTTGTGGTTTGGCCTTTGATTCCTCTGTTGAGTCGTTGCCTCAATCCGCCTTTCACAGAAGCATCAAAATTTTGTTTTGCCTTCTTTATTAACAGAAGCATACAGTGCGGATGCATCAAACGTCACCTGAGGCTTTATACTTGGTCCTGGTTGAGCAGTCTTAACCTCATTGTCACCTGATGCCTGTTCCTCATCCCCAAGACCGGAAACACTGTTGCTGGAATCTGTTGAAGATACTGCATTACTAACCCTGTTACTCCCTTGAATGATATACTTGTTGGCGTTGAATTCAGAATCGATACCATCATTTGGCTCGTATAAGTCATTTGTTTGAATTACCAACGTATCGTCGTGTTTAATTGTTTCCACCGACTTGCAATCAGACAGCGTACTTTCTGTATCTTTGAGCTCTTCGGGGAAAGAATAAAATATATTGGTGTTTCTAATATAATTCCGTCTATACTGCCCTTTGCGCTTTACTCTGAAAAGATTCGGAATACAGATAAGACGACAAATGTAATAACGTTGACTCGTTGAGTAATGTGAAAATATAAGACGAATACTGGAAAGTTGTTAACCTAGTCATACATACAAACTGGATCAGTTTCAGTGCTTGTAGTTGCAACATTGTATACAATAGATCAACATTTATTTACTTCGGATTTGGCATTTAAAACGATGTTTTCAAAAGTTATTTTGGTCATAAAGTGGTTGAATTTTGCGAACGAATTAATGAAGGGAGACGTGTTAGTTGTTTAAATCTAGAAAAGCGGCGTAACTTTTATAAATTCGGCCCAATCAGGGGCATATAATGCTTTTGTGGGAGTCTGGAGCCAGACGAACCACATGCCAATATAATGGCCTAAACTTTATTTCATCCCTGAATTCGTTTGATTTTCTCGGAAATGTTTTTGCACTGATGGGTTAGAAATCCTTCATGTGGGCTGAACAAACCATTTGTCTAATCCACGACAGAACCAAAAGCGAGGATTCTGGCCATTTAAAATCGATTTAAACCCCACCCCCATGTAAAAACTGTTTACTGACCGTTCGAAAGCGGTTCTATTGTTATGTGTGGTTTATTATTTTTATATCATCTTTGGATGTGTGTATTGTTAATATCTTTTCTTATTTATTTTGGGTAGCATTTTGGCCATTTGTCCTTTTGGCTTTCCGCTTGTGACTTTTTCATTATCATTACGAAAACACACCTATACAAATACATTGCCAATTTTTTGGCCAAAAATTAGAAATTTTAAGATGAAACATTGTAATATATTTCTTATTTCTGCTCAAAAACATAGATTGTGGGTACGCGATAGAACCGCCTCGAAAAATAATGTATACCCCCTTAAACCCCAGTTCTACTATATAAAAGTGGGGTTCAAGGGGGTCAAATTTATATAGGCGTGTTTTCGTGATGGATGAAGTTGTTTTAGGTTGTGTGGCTTTCCCTTTGGTGTCTTGGATGGAAGGTGTGAGGTAATTGTATCGATTCCTTATCATTGCCTTCGCTTCTATTGTAAGCTGGACCCAATGTAAAAGCCCAGTGAGAGAATTATGCTCCTTCGCCTTTAAGTCTCTTAGTGTAAGAGAAAGTGCCTTTAGCTATATTAGAAACTACATGAAATACATGACAACTGTTTGAAAAATAGCAGAATATTTTATATTTCATGGGAGTCATTTATCAAAAATACATTACTTTCACGTTTTAAAGGGAATCGGTAAATATGGTATGTCCGCAATTTTTCAATACGCCTTTTGCCCTGATATAGTGTCTCGAACGAGCCATCCCATCAGAATCTATACTGTTTACCATTCTGTCAATGACCTTCATTAAACGCGTTCGGAAAAAACTAAAAGTTGTAATTGTCAGCTACAGAAACTGAGGGGTGTAAGGGCTACAGCATACGCACCTTATGCATAAGCATATAATGATTCCAACAATAATAGCCAGTGCCGCCAATATTCCGATGATGAGCCCGATAACTAAGCCTTTATCTAGTTCGTCATCGTCTGAAAATATAATAGAGACCCCTCGTTATTAGAACCCCATTAGGAAAACATGGCCGTGTGAAATAATGGCGTCCAACATGGTGTCAGAAGTCAAATATATTAGATAAAAATGATAACATCCTTCTAAATTCTGCTTTCGGCATAGATTGTGGGTGCTCGTTAGAACCGCCTCAATGAGGCGGTTCTAACGAGTACCCACAATCTATGGTTTGGAGCAAAAATAAGGCAGATAATGTTTACCCCCTTACACCCCACTTTTCCCTATATAAAATGGGGTTTAGGAGGGTCTTCGTTTCACGGACTTGTTATCGTGATGTTTTGTTCCTTAACATTTTAACATTAACAAGAATATGCTTTAAAGAATCTCAATCATTACCAAAACGATTAAGAGGCAGTGAAAGGCGTTCTCCTTTTATAACCCCAAGTAACACATGTTATCAACATTTGTTAGAATCGCCTCACTGAAGAGATTCTACCAAATATCTCGACACCTCGCTAAGGCCATTCCAACAAACATCCTAGATCTAGTATATTTCCCTCACAAATCTTGCATGTGTCCATTTATCCGTTTCATTTTGAGCTTTAGATGCGTTTTATTGAAACTTTCTTTATAATGAGTTTGGCGTTTTATCGAATGACGGTATAATGAGCGTTGACTGTATTATGTGGACCACTGGCTGTATTTGTGGACGGAGTCATACTCGTCTACATGTGCTTGATAACAAAAATTATACAGTGGCTGAGTTTATGATATTTCTGTGAACTATAATTTTATCCTTCACCTGTGAAATATACATGTATTTTTTAAACTTTCATAATAGAAAATAGAAGTAGAGGCAATAAGCCCTAAGAATAGGCTACGTAAGACGAAAATATATGACATTTTAATGTTCCATATAATGTGGTTACTACGCTCCCGCCCATCGGGGCTCAGAGACGTAGATTGGTCTGCATGGTGCTTCTGCGCAGAGCAGAAACCGACTGAATTTTGAATACAGGTAAACCGCTTAGAAGGTCTAAGACTGCCCAGGAAAAGTAGTGCTTTCTTCGGGTGGTATATGTGGGGCTTCAGATGACGTTTCACCTCAAAGTCGGGTAAAAGTCCTACAAAGTCTGAAGTAACGTCTCAAAAATGACCGAAATAGTGTTGTCACGGACGTAAACTCTTCACACAAACAAACAGTGTGGTTACTCTATTTAGCTACAAAGCACATCTGTCTGAGATAAGGCGTTCTTGCATGTCTTTAAAACTTGCCTATTTCTGATGATAGTGTGTTCTCGTTTCTGTTCTATAGATTATGGACGAACACGAAGCGTTTATTACGGGTTCTCGCAATCTTTCTTTATGAGCCAAAATTAAATTTGTGTGCATTAAGGGGGTGGGTGTTCAATCGTCTTTATTTCTGATGAAGTTATGCAAAAATAACGATCATCCATAGCTATCTCATTTCACTAATATTTACCGGTTCCCTCGGAAAATATTTGAACACTCGGCCAAGCGGCTTCGTGATCAAATAGTTTCCTTGGGACCCAGCAAATGTTAATGCATGCAAAATCGTGGGTGATGCATACTGAATACCTGCTTCACTGACCTTTTGTCGGCACCTCTACAACTTCTTGCGTTGTACTAGACACATGTTCTCCTTCTTTATGACTTGTATCCATTAGTGTGTTAACAGTAGTTTCTGAGAAATTAGAAAAGCTTTTTGTATACATGTATGGCTCTTTCTGTGAAGGTTTAGTTATTGAAAGCCTATCTGTCGAGGCTGGAATAGTTTCTTGCATTCTTGGGTATGCAATTGCAGACGACAATAAAGTTGGCAGACCTGCTGGTCTAGTGTGGTTTATGATTCGATGATTTGTTGGGAAGAGAAGGTTGAGTGTGTTCGATGAACTAGCGAAGCTTCTGGTAGCAGTTGGTACTTTATCTATTGATGTACTTGTAGAAATAGGACTTGAAGAAACACTATTTGGTTGTCTTTGATTAGGAATTGTAGAAGAGATAGAATGGTTTATTGTTACAGTATGATCTGTGGTTAACAGGAGGTCGATTGTACTTAATGAATTGCTGGAGGTCCCGGTTACCGATGGAACTTTAACAGTACTTTTTGGTACTAAGGTTATAGAAGAATTTGGTGCAATGGATGACAATATTACGTTATCTGCTTTAAATACTGTACTTGACATTGTGGGGTATGATGGAATATAAGTTGACGTTGTTGTGTTTGACCGGGATTCCAATGACGATGTTGTCCCTGTCTGAGTTTCAAGTGATGATGTTTTCCTTGTCCGAGTTTCAAGTGATGGCGTTGTCCTTATCTGAGTTGTATGTGCCGATGTTGTCCTTGTCCGGGTTTCAGGTGATACTGAAGCTCCTGAAAGGAATCAAGAATGCGGATGATAGAGGCTGTCACATTTAATTGTTAGTGGGGTATGGTTAAAGCAATGCCTCCCGTTTTTTCCTAAATATTCGGGCACTTTTGAATGACTCTGCTGGTACGTATCATAGAATTTTTCTTATTAGATATTTTCTCAGTGGCAAACAACATACATGTGATCTGAGGACCAGTCTGATCTGTCTACACTGTTTGCTCAGGTTGTTTTTATGAATTTTCATTTTTTTTTTTTTTTTTTTTAATGAAAACATACATTGTGGTAACCTAATAAAACCATCACAGATGAGTACCAGCAATCTATCTATATTTAAAACACGAATAAAGTTACACAAATGTTTGAGTATGTAAGTTTTTAAGCCGTGAAAATACTAGCTTTTCGCAAAGATATTTAGACAATCGGTGTCTTGTTGAATGCTAGAGGTATGTCTTTTACTATATCCATGATATAATAATCACATGAAATTTAAAAAAACGGTCGTTTTGTGTGTGTGTGTGTTTTTTTTTTTTTTTTTTTTTTTATTGCCTATGTCCGCTTTATTGTGAAAGCTAGTGACGTCACGAAGCATGCAATGACGTCAACCTTAAAAAAAGGCGTACATGGGCTTATCAATCAAAAGAGAATAAAACAATTTCTATCCAAGTTTGACATCCAGGTTTCCTCATCTGCTGTGCACGTAAATGAAATGTGATAATGACTTTCAGAAATACTGACAACGTCAAATAATGTCGGCGTTCCCGTAAGTGGAAATTGACACTATTGTGCAAATCACGTAACAGATTTCTTTAGGTTAGCATTTTCAAATATCAAACTGATACTTTACATGTATATCCCGAAATGTGAAACATCTGGTGTCCCGGTGTAAAACTTTGAACATATTTTCCTCCGTGTGTCATACCTGTAGTGCATGCTTTCATATCATGAAAATGTTTACAAGCTAAATCAGGCATCACTATTGTCTTCACTATAAGAAATATGGGATAATATAGCTTTTTCAAAAGTCGAACGACTTTCTCCTGAATCCCATTTGTATAACATTGCAACTTTGCAGCTTTTATGTGCTGAGTGTTGATACAATTAACTTACTCCATCCATAAAAGACACCAAAGGGAAAGAAATACAAACATTAAGCGACCAGACCATAATGGAAACTAAACAAAGGAAGGCCATATGGACAGTTACTTTCCCGCAAAATGGCCATATGGCCATCCAAAATTAAAAGACACAAGTGATACACACAGTAAGTAACAAACAACAACATAAATAAATCGCCACAGAAGAGCCGCCTTGGAACGGTCAGTGGAAGATTTCCACTGGGGGGCTTAAATCGATTTTACGTGGCCACAATCCTCGCCCTTACTTCCGTCGCGATTTAGACAAATAATTTGTTCAGTCCGCATGAAGGCCTCCTAACTCATCAGTGCAACATCTCCGTGAACACAGAAATCAAAGAACCACAGAGGTGAGACAACGGTGAGGACTCGACAGCAAGAAACCACTGAAATGCTGGAGCAAAAGAAAACCAACAGTTAGACTAAAACACTAATTACCGTAGGAGCACGTGTAATGCATTTTGACATAAGAAGAGTACGGATACTCTGCCAGTCTTGGAGCCGAGCCTTTACATGTTTGTTTTCCTGTACAATGGTCTGAGATATTGGTTCTGTCAGCGTCACTGAATGGTCTAAATATATCCGTCTCATTGTATCTGCAGCAGATAATAGACGTCTTTTGACAATCAGAGACCCCATACGTGCATTGCAGTTGTGCTTCCAGTTTTGTTCCGTAGAAAAGTGATCCGAGTTTAATATTCTGCTGTGGTGGACACTTCATCTTATACACCGAACAGCTGTCGTCAGCCCCATAGCACGCTGTGGTGATATTCCACGTAAGGATATTTTGTCCATCACCTGTAATGCAATAACAATTTTTAGCCAGCGCATGACAAAATCTACAAGAAATTTTGAGCGATCAGCGAAGACTCAGATCAGTCTGCGCATTCGCGCAGTCTGATCAGAGTCTTCGCTGATCGCATGTACCTACTACAGGCTGATATCTATGCACAGATACATAAGCAAAAGGTCTTGTCGAAGTGGATTGGTGCGCAGGTTGATTGGAATCTCCGCTGGTCACACCGGTCTTATTATAGGTTTTGTCATGCGCCAGCTCAAATTATTAACAAACTGGGCCCAGTTTTTTTTTAAAAAATGGTGATGTCGTTAATTAAAATATCGTTAAAACTGTGACCACCACCATTGGTCTCTGGGAAAAAAAGTGTTGTTTTTTTTTAGCCAAAGTCCCAGAACCTTTGGTTTAGATATTGTGTAGCAGTTTGTCCACTAACGACCTCGTAAAGCTAACGTTGCTATGAACAACTGGACCCAGATGTCTGAAAACAACTTTAAGCCAAGAATTGTTGATTTGAGAACAAGAGGGCCATAATGGCTCTGGATCGCTCACCTTTTTTTTTCGGGGTAGCCCCTATGCGTTTTTAGCGGCCGGTTACCTTACAAAATCTATCAAGTCAATCTATCAAGTCAAGGGACCATTTTTGGCCTCAGGGCTATAATTTGAACAATCTTGGTTGAGGCCCCCTAGTTAAGCCGTATACCAAACATCAAAGACCTGGCCCTTCTGGTTTATGACGAGAAAAAAAATTAAAGGGATTCCCTTTATAGTCTATGTTATACCGGTGGACCCCGGCGTGGGGCCATTTTTGGTTATAATTTGAACAATCTTGGTAGAGATTCATTGAAGCTTCCCTCTTTAATTGCACGCCGTTGGGTCAGGTCTCAGATTGTTTGACGGCACTGATGAGTTAGGAGGCCTTCATGCGGACTAAACAAATTATTTATCTAAATCGCGACGGAAATAAGGGCGAGGATTGTGGCCACGTAAAATCGATATAAGCCCCCCCCCCACACCCACACACACACACACACACACCCAGTGGAATTCGTTTCACTGACCGTTCCAAGGCTGTTCTTATGTCGCGGTTTGTTTTTGTTATGGCTTGTCTTTGAGTGTGGGTATCGCTTATATTATTTTGTTTTGGATAGCCGTGGGAAAGTAACTGTCCTTTGGGGTTTCCGCTATTGATGTTTCCTTTAGGTCTGTTGTTTCATGTTTGAGCTTCTTTCCCTTTGGTGTCTCAGATGGGAGCTTAGGGTTAATTGTATCGATTCGTGATCATTGCTTTCACTTCTATGTTTATGCTCCCCGAAGGGAGGGCATGTAGTCGCCGCTTTGTCCGTCCGTCCGTCCGTCCGTCCGTACGTCCGTCCGTCCGTCCGTCACACACTATTTCTCTAAAAGTATTAAAAGTAATTAAGTGAAACTTGAAATACTGATATAGGGCGATGAGGGAAATTACAAAATGCAAGAATCATGACCCTGTCACCAGTAATTATGGAGGTACTTCCCTTCTTCACTATTTCAGTGAAAAGCTTGTCTAGAGCATATCTCTGAAAGTATAGAAGGGAATTAAGTGAAACTTGATACATTGATAGATGGCAGAGGCAGTGCATAGTGCAAGAACCGTAACCCTGTCACAAGTAATTACATAATTTTCCCATTTTTAGTTTCTGCTATATTAAGCTTGTCCGGAGCATATCTCTAAAAGTTTTAAAGGTAATTTAGTGAAATTTGATACACTGATAGGGGGCTATGAGAGAAATCGCAGAATACAAGAACCATAACCCTATCAACAGTATTTACGGAGTTACTTTCCTTCTTAATTAGGGCCCCCACAGTATTTTTGGTGCCCTATAGTAATCAATCACCTTGTCAGTCAGTTTGTCACATCTAAACCAAAACTTTCAACCATTCATAACTTCAGAAGTATCATCCCTACTCTCACGAAACTTCACACTCATACTGACAGTCACAAGACCTACATTCTGACATAAGGCCAGAGCTATATTGCTTTTGTCCGTGTGTTTGTCACGCCTTAACCAAAAAAACTTAACCTCGGTCATAATTTCAAAAGTATTTGCCTTACTCTCATGAAAATTCACACACATACTAACCATCATAAGCCCTAGATTCTGACAAAGGGTCATAACTATATTTCTAATTTTCACTGAATTATCACATCTTTTTCCAAAAAATATCTCCTGTTGTTTCATAACCATGGGTAATAGAGCTTTCATATTTCACATTTCACATGTGTATACCTTGCGACATTTTTCATTGAAAATCACTTACTAGGGAACACAAAACTGAGTTTCTTTGTCTTATGGTTTAAGATTTACAGGCCCTTGCAGGGAAGTGTCCTTACATTTCTCCTCTTTTGCAGTCTTTGTTGAAAATCACTAACTAAGGAATTCTCTTAGACTTTTGGTTTAAGAGTTACAGCAGGCAGCTACTGTATTTAGTTTTTTTTTTCACATCTGGCACTTAGTGCATTGATTAACCCATTGTATGCGGGCAAACCCCGAAAGCAGTACCATGGCAAACAGTGCAGGCCCAGATCAGACGCCGCAGAACACGGCGTCTGATCAGGGCCTACACTATTTGCTAACAGAATTTTCCTTCAAAAATAGAATAAAAATTGAAAGAAAAAATAGACCTGACACCCCTTATATGGCAAATGGACTTGTCCAACATATAGCAATGAAAGTGTCCACTAGTATACAATGGGTTAATCTCTACACATAGAGTGGATGGATGCTTTTACATTTACACCCCTTTCAACAGTATTTCAGTCATACCAAAAAGCCCAGATTTCATACCACACTATAAAGTGTACAGGACCAATATATTTGACTCTTTCACTAACATAACTCTCCTACTACTGCGCATCTTCGGGGAGCATCCTTCGGTATCTCCGAATGTTTTGTTCATACTGAATATCAAAAACCTGGGCCTTCTGGTTTCAGACACTGAGTAGATTTTAAGGAGACAAGTAGATTTTAATGGTTATTGCTAATTTTACCCTTTTTGTTGCCATGCCAACCAGAGTTCTGTTTGGATTCAAAATCTTTGAACAACTTTCACTAAGCACCATCAAAGACATGAGCCTTCTGGTTTCAGACGAGAATATTTTAAAAGATTTCCCTGTATAAGTCTACGTTAAACCGGTGGGCCCCGAAGATAGGCTACCTTGGCCCAAGGGCTATTATTTGAACAATGTAGGTATGGTCAAGATCCACCAGATGAAGCTCCATACCCAATATCAAAGAACTTTTGAAGGTTTTTCCTATATTAGTCTATGTAAAACCAGTAGGCCCCAGGGCTATAATTTGAGCAGTCTTGGTAAAGCCGCCCTGGATGAAGCTTCATGCCGAACATCAAATACATGTGCCTTCTGGTTTCAGACGAGAAGATTTTTAAATGGCTTCCCTATATAAGTATGTTAAACCGGTGGGCCCGGGCCGGGACCATTTTTTTTTTTTTTTTTTTTTTTTTTTTTGGTAACAAGGCTATAATTTGAACAATCTTGGTAGATGTCCACTAGATGAAGCTTCATGCTAAATATCAAAGACCTGGGCCTTCTGATTTCAGACAAGAAGATTGTTAAAATGTTTTCCCTATATAAGTCTATGAAAAACTAGTGGGCACCAGGGCGCGGCTATTTTTGGCCCAAGGGGTATAAATTGTATAATCTTGGTAGAGGCCCACTAGATGAAGCTTCATGACAAAAATCAAAGATCTGGGTCGTCTGTTTTGAGCAGAAATACGAAAAATATCACAATGTTTATCTGAACTTAGAAATTTTCATGGTTTGGTAATAAAATTTTCAAAATATTTAAATAGGCGTGTTTAGCAATGGATGAAACCGACCAAACTTGAGTACTGGTAAAACGCTTAGAAGGTGTCAAAAGTGGTGCGAGTCGGAGTACTCTTAAACCGTAGCGGCTTCTTCGGACGGTAGAGCTTGAGATGTCATTAATTTCAATACTTCAATGAATACATTAACTCACGCAATTGTTCTCTTCAATTTGATTGGACGACGGCGACGCAATGTTCCGCTGAGAATAGGAAAACTGTGTGCATCTTATACAAGATTTTCATATGATGGGTGGGATTATAAGAAACTTATATGGGTGTGAGGGGTGGATTGAAAAATCCGTCCCGAGGGACACTGTCCGGCATCACGAGGCTTGCCGAGTGATGCCGGGCAGTGATCCCGAAGAACGGAATTTCTATCCACCCCTGACACCCATATAGGATTCTTTTTCTTGCACACTGTGCCTTCCATTTCTTAGCTCGGATTTTAATCCTGCAGTCACTTCGGTTATTGACGTCCGCCATATTGTGATGACACTTCAGGAATGTTTAGTGACGTCACGTAACGTGCATGACGTCAACCTTAACTACGGCGCATATGAGGTCGTATTCAACCAGTGCATTTATCAAACACGCGATGATATTCGATTTGGGGTCGGAACACCAGGGTCAGAACATAAATTTCTATCCCAGGGTAAATTCACGGATTTCCTTGTCTGGTGTGCAAGAAATGTAAATATAAGAAATAAAGGTTATTTATTTAACGCTCATCTAATTATGAACAACACCGGATGGCGCACAACATTTCAATGAATCCCTTCGGGCTCAATTACTTTGCCCGTTGTTGTTCATACTTCGATGAACGTTAAACAAATTACATACATTTCTTGAATTATTATTATTTACATTGATCTGTTGATGCCGCCCATCGGGGCTTGAAGAGATAGATGGGCTGCATGATGCTTCCACGCAGAGTTGGAGCCGACCCGCACACGAGTACTGGTAAACCGCTTAGAGGATCAGAGCAATGCGGTGCGAGTCGGCCTGTCCATGCTTATACACCATATTGGTTTCATTGGGCGGTAGGGCTTGAGAAGTCATTTCATCCCAGTGTCGAGTAAAAGTCCCACAAAATTGGAAGCAACGTCTCCAAAATGACCTTTACAGTGTTGATGGGGACGTTAAACTTCAAATCAAACAAACACTGACCTGTTAACGCAACACTGAGTAAGACTCCATATGACATTTCCAGCGTCGATGAACTAAAACTACGGCTTAGACAAAATCTTTTTCCTGTGTAATTTTATGTTTATCCTTTAAAAATTTAAAACTTAGTAAACATCAGGGGCCAGTTGTTCAAAAATAACGACGTCGTTAGTTAACGTATCGTTAAAATTTTGATCATTTATTGTGGTAAATATGCTAATATTTTTGCTGAAAAAATGTGAGCAGCTTTTGCATTCTGCTCACATTTTTTCAGCAAAAATACCGTAAATCTAAATATTAAAATTGTAAGAACAGTTAACAATATGGCGACTAACGAGCTCGTTAAGCTAACGATGCTTTGAACAACTGGGCCATGGTGTTAAATATATGCACAAATATGTAAGTGCTGCAATAAAAAACAGAGTTATGTTATCAACTCCTAATAACATTTAGAATGTGTTTGTTTGTTTGATTTGAGGTCTTACGTCCCCGTCAACACTGTAAAGGTCATTTTGGAGACGTCGCTTCCAATTTTGTAAGCCTTTTACCCGACATCTCAAGCCCTGCCGCCCAAAGAAACCAATAGGGTTTATAAGCATGGACGGGCCGACTCGCACCGCTTTGCCTGTGCAAGTTTAGATCCTCTAGTACTCTCGTGCTGGTCGGTTTCAGCTCTGCGTGGACGCATCATGCAGCCCATATATTCCTTCAAGCCCCGATGGGCGGGGCCGTAATAACATTTATAACCGAACTGTTGAAATACTTGATATGTTACTGATATGATATTACCATTGTATTGCTCTTTTGTAAATTATGTTACTCATGTATGTTGGACCGGTGGCCTATATTACAAATGAATAAATTTCAAATTACATACTTCTGACAAATATGCCTTATATTTTCATTTCTGCTCCAAGTATAGGTAATCCGTGCCAGCAATCTATGCTTGTCATGTTGGTGATTCTGATTCTTCCCTCCACCCTTATGTATATTGCTCGTTTTTAGTAAGGGTTGGATATTCTGAGTCACCACGTTTGTGAAAGAGCTGCTGAATCAGTTTTAATTACCTGTTGTCCGTTTTGTTTACTGTCGTCACTCCATGTTTTGACTTCTGTCCGCAGTGAAATTGTGGAGATCCGCAGTGATATTGTGGAGATAATTTGGGATCTGATTTTATCAGTTCCTGATCGTTTCTCTTTTTAATTTTCAAGCAGAAATAAGAAAAATAATGTGTACTTTGTGATCACCATTTTTCGCAATATAAATTGTGGTCTACTGGAGTGCTCTTTGTTATATCTACAACAGATGGTAATCTTTTGGCGATGAGGGCCTACATGCAGCTGCTAAATCATTGTTAGCTTAACGAATTTGTAAGTTGTCCTACAACTTCTAAAACATTGCCATTTTGCTGCCAAAAATGTGAGTACATAATGATAACAAATCCGTGTAACACAACGTATTCTTTCATATCTCAAAAACGGTTATTTTTTCTGCCGAAAGTTTGTTATATTTTTCTTATCTATACTCCAAATATAGCCTGAGGCTGCGGTCGCTCATTAGAACCGCCTCATTGTGGTGGCTCTAACGAGAACCCACCACCTATTTTCTGTCACAGAAATAAGGAAAATAATGAATATCCCCGTAAATCCCACTTTTTCTGTACAAAGTGGGGTTTTGACGGTTGCTAATCACACGGATTTGTAAACGTGATGACTCTTGCATTTGCAAAAAACTACTCACATTTTTTTCAGAATCTATATACATGTACTACATTTGTATAGGTGTGTTTCCGTAATGACATTTAATGCAACGTACAGGAAAACTGCTCCAACGTAAGCGTGCCTAACCGAGAGGGCCACATGGAAGATTAGTTCTAGTACTAAATGTGTTACCCTCTTTAAATAAGGTCGTTTATTATTATTATTATTTTATAACTGTCTTTCAAACTGTTGCTGAATCCTTTGAACTTTAGATTATGATGCCACAAACTGACAAGGATAGAAAAGTATTAGTATAGCTCGCCAACAAATAGCTGGCAGTGACTTAGCTGACTATTTGAGCTATTTTACCGTTAGCCCCATAAGCTTTGCATTGTTCAGAACAAAAACAAGTCGTGACGTCACTGTCAACTATTCCTCGACGGACAGTACAAATTATGTCACAATAAGTGTGCAGGTATCCAATCACGACAGATACCATTACGAAAACACGCCTATACATATACATTGTAAACTTTACCGCCGAAAAAAAAACCCGCAAATTTTTAATATGAAAATTCTTCTTTCTGCTCAAAATATAGATTGTGAGCACTCGTTAGAACCGCCTCAACGAGGCGGTTCTAACGGGTACCCATAATCTATATTTTAGAGCAGAAATAAGAAAAATAAGGTTTACCCCTGTAAACCCCAGTTTTACTATATAATAGTTGGGTTCAAGGGGGTCAAATTTATAAAGGCGTGTTTTCGTGATGAATTTCCACTTCCATTCATCAAGAAAACACGCCTATATAATTTTGACCTCCTTGAACCCCACCTTTATATAGTAAAACCGGGGTTAACAGGGGTATATCTTATTTTTCTTATTTCTGCTCTTAAATATAGGTTGTAGGTACTCGTTAGAACCGCCTCATCGAGGAGGTTCTAACGAGTGCCCCACAATCTGCATTTTGAGCAGAAATAAGAAAAATATCACAATTTTTCAACTGAAAATTTTCTTTTTTCGGCGATTAAGATAACAATGTATTTATATAGGCGTGTTTTCGTAATGAATTAGTAGAGGCAGTCTATCGCGTGACAAGTCTGGCGCATTAAGAGTTTGGTGAAAGTTTGATGTATCTTGCTGGTGCACTGACTTTGACTGAAAGTCTTATGGATATTGAAATCGGCAGTATATACAGTAATATTTGTATATTTGTCCTAGCTGTTAAATTATCAATGTTTTAACTACACGTTAGTTTTTTGAACAACTGGTCCTAGAAACGCCATCTTTCGCAGAAAAAAATATTATTTTTAATATTTGAATATTTCCAGTGCAAAGTCTAAAGTAAACCTATATTAAACAATAGTTCATACTTCGATGAAGCATCGAGTCACTGAAATGATTTTCAGTGACGTCGTTACGTCGGTCTAAACCGTGGTTCCCTTCGGGCGTTGGTGGCGTCAACGCTCTTCCGCTCTTTGTAGAAAAACAGCGTGTAAATGTTTTTTATCGGCCCCCGCCCATCGGGGCTTGAAGAAATAGATGGGCTGCATGGTGCTTCCACGCATAGCTAAATCCGACCCGCACACGAGTACTGGTAAACCGCTTAGAGGAGCTATGCCTGCCCAGGCCAAGCGGTGCGCACGAGTCGGACCGTCCATGCTTATAAACTCTATTGGTTTCATTGAGCGACAGGGCTTGAGTTGTCATTTCATCTCAATGTCGGGTAAAAGTCCCACAGAATTGAAAACAACGTCTCCAAAATGACCTTTACAATGTTGACTTGGACGTTAAACCCCAAATTAAACAAATAAATAAATAATGTTGTTTTTTTTCAGCTTTAAAAGTTTGCCCTACCATTGTTTCGCCCAGTGATGAGGGACAAAGAATCCAAATGTGAAAAATAAATTTATTTTTTCTGCTTTTCATGAAAGTATGAACGACAGCGGGTCGCTTGCAAAGTTTACTTCGGGGTTCATTTACTTTGCACGCAATCCACTGCATTCATACTTTCATGAACAGGAGAAAAAATAAAATTCATTTCTTGCCAACCGTAAAACTAAAAATGCATGTAGAAAGAGAAATAATGAATAAAAAACAATCTTACCTAATATGTAGCTGATACTGTGTGCAATGTACACCAAAGATATAAACATATTTAATTTCACCATTTTAATATTTCTCTTTAAGGAACAACTGATAGAACGCAATATTTAATGTTTATATTGCGCAAATCAAATGACTTAAGGGGAATATGTACACGTTCAGGGTAGATTACAGTAAAATTCCGCTATTAAGACCACTTAAAATAAAGACTAATTCTGCTTTTAAAAGTTTATTTATTAGGCTACAGTTATTCTTTCTTTGTTTTTTCTACATATAGTGTCCTCTGGTCAGAGACCACCTTTGGGACTGTTCAAAAGTGGTCTTAAAGACCACTTTTGAACAGTCCTAAAGGTGGTCTTAATATAGGAATTTTACTGTACTTGTTCATACAGTACGATAACACAACCGAGTCACAAAGTGCATGTTTTCATATCTCCAAAATGGTTAGTTTTCTAATGAAAATTTATTAATTTAGTCTTGTTTGTGCTTAAAACATAGATTGTAGGTGCTCATTGGAACATATTCTTTGAAGTGGAATATGACATCACGAAAATATGCCTATACAAATCATCGTAACCTTTATCGCCGAAAAAAATGAAAATTTTAGGATGAAAAAGTGTGATATTTTTCTTATTTCTGCTCAAAATATACTCGTTAGAACCGCCTCATCGAGGCGGTTCTAACAATCTATATTTTAGAGCAGAAATAAGAAAAATAAGGTTTACCCCTGTAAACCCAGTTTTTAATATATAAAAGTGGGGTTCAAAGTGGTCAAAATTATATAGGAGTGTTTTCGTGATAGAAAAATGATGAATACCCCAGTAAACCCCAATTTTCTCTAAATATTTGATATTTGCATGCTTCTTCTCCAAATATAGATTGTGGGTGCTTGTTGGAACCCCCTCGTTGTGAGGGTCTAAAAAGTACCAACAATTTATGGTTTTAAGCAAAGATAGGGTAAATAATGAATACCCCCGTAAACTCAACTATTTTCATTTCACGAACTTGTTACAGGATGCTGGTAAAACAAACAAAAAATTCTGGGAAGCAAATGAGGATGAGCTTATTTTAAAAAAAAATGAAGTCGCTTAAAAACGCAGGATAAAATATCAGACGCCATGTCAACAAGTCCGTGTAATGAACACCCCCTCTAAACCCCACTTTATAAGAGGTAAAACTGGCGTTTACGGAGGTACACATTAATTTTCTTCTTTCTGCTCCAAGACATAGATTGTTGGTTCGTGTTAGAACCCACTCGATTAGGCGGTTCTTTCGAACACTCATAATTTATGTTTAGAGTATAAATAAGACAAAATATCACGAATTTTCTTCCAATATGTCATTCATCACGAAAACACGCCTATATAACTCGGACCCATTTGAACCCCACTTTTATATCGTAAAACTGGGGTTTACAAGGGTAAACCGTATTTTTTCTTATTTCTGCTATTAAATATAGATTGTGGGTACTCGTTAGAACCGCCTCGATGAGGCGGTTCTAAAGTGTACCCTCAATTTGTATTTTGAGCAGAAGTAAGAAAAAATATCACAATTTTCATGTGAAAATTTCTTTCTTTTAGGGATAAAAGTTTTCAATGTATTTGTATAGGCATCATTTCGTAATGATTTTGGAGATACCAAAACTACACTATATCACACGGCTTTGGAATCGTAATCATTACGGTAACACACCCGTGCGCCGGCCTCGGTAGCTCAGTCGGATGCGCGTCTGACTGGTGATCAGGAGGACGCGGGTCCGATACCTGCCGGGGTCGGCAACATTCTTTCGTGGAGATTGATCATGACGTCTTTTTTACGGTCATTCTCTCCCTTCCGCTGATTCATTGAGGGCAGTTGTCAGTTTCTGGCGAAAGAATGTGCACTGTACTGGTTAACCGCTTACGTATATACATTTACGTCTGCCATTGGTAAACTGACCGGCTCAAATATGACCTAAAATAGTGTTGACTGGGCCGTTAAACTCCAAAACAAACAAACAAACAAACACACCCGTGCACCACAGCTTATTCTTTCAGATCTCTGAAACGGTTAATTCTGTGATGATAATTTGTGATATTTCTCTTATTTCTACTCATAACATGGGTTGTGAGTACACATTAGAACCGCCTCAATGAGGCGGCTCTGATGAGTACTCACAAACTATGTTTTGGAGCAGAAATAAGAAAAATAATGTATACCCCTGTAAACCCCAGTTTTCCCTATATTAAGTCGGGTTCTGGGGGTGGCATTACACGGACTTGTTGACATGGTGATGTATATTTATTTTCCTCAAGCATATCAGTGAGGTAGGGCGTGGTAAAACATACCGAATGGCATACGAAAAACTAAAAAACAGATCCGTGCTTTCTGGTCAAAGTAGTTGTGGAAAGATTTACCCGGAAAAAAAGTACAGTCTTGGATCAAAAGTATTGCCCCCTAATTGAAAATGCATGTCAAAACTATTACGATATGCTGTTTATATCTGAATAAATATTTCGGCTAGTACATGTATGTGGATAGACAGCTAAATTGAAGTACATGTCTTTCGTTATTGTGTCAAATTGCTACTTACTGGGGAATTATTAATACGTCGCAAAAATGCTGACTGAGTCACCTTCGAATATGTCCTGGAATATTCGTAAAAGCGGCGGTTCTAACGAGCAAAATAAGGAAAATGTTGTCAAGCCTTTGGAGCCCCACATTTCTATATTTAAAGTTGGGTTTTCAAGGATGTTTATTACGTAGACTTGTCAACGTCACGGTTTTGATAAATATGCTTATCTTTTGGCATTTTACAAAGAAACAACTTTTTTCCCTTCCAGTTTTCTCTTGCGCATTTCTGAAACGATGTCTACACTGAATGGAATCATTTGTTGTTAGAGAAAATCCCTTTGGAAAATATTTTTGAAAGTTGTCTCCCGTGAAGATATGTCTTTTCCATTTAACTTCCGTCTTTTCCCGACAAAGTCAGCTTGGCGAAGAGCTGATAACTACATTTTGATACAACGAGTGTGTTGATATGTTTACACTTTTGCTAATAATCTTCTAGTATTTGAAATTTGCATCTTATCAGAATGTTTGTACAAAAATCGATCGGATGCCCATGATGTTAAGGAATTGTCGTTTATTCTTCTGTTTGTCCAGTTCATAAATGAGGTAGAAGTTATCAAAACTTATGACTTTCATAGTAAATTATCTAATAAAAAGAAATACGTGGAGATTTGATGTGTGTCCTGGCAGAGATTAGAAAGTACACCAAGGTGGTATATTGTTGGACAAAAGATGGGCACCACTAATGTTACAAAACGCGTAAATAAGTCTATGCAAATAATAGCCATGTAACCAACTCCTATTTTATATGACGGAGTGGAGTTTACAGAGGTCGGCAGGATTTTCTTAATTTTATTCATAACATATATTGCGTGTACTCGTTAGAACCGTCTCAACGATGGGTTATCAAAAAAAAAATATATATATATATAAGCGATAGCAAACCTCATTTTTTCCAGTTGATTGGTTTTGGACTGGTTTTTAGCAAATTTCAGCTCTGTTTTTCCTGGACGGGTCGACCGCATTCTGAATTTTGCAGATCTTTCAAAAAGCTATAAGATGCTGTGATAAGCGTATTATTCCTGTATTGTCACTCCCATCTGGAAACACGTTGTCATTTCTGTTGATAAACCTCACTGTGTGCCCAAAACGTTTTTAGCTCACCTGTCACATAGTGTCACATTTTGTCCGTCGTCCGTGCGTGCCTCCGTGCGTCCGTCCGCGCGTAAACAATTTCTTCAAACGACATCTCCTCCTAAACCACATATCGGATTTTGACCAAACGTCACAGGAATGATCCTTAGGTCCCCCCCCCACTCCCCTTCAAAGTTTTTCAAATGGTTCCGGTCCATTGCACATCAAGGTCACAGGAGCCAAAAATATATTTTTCAATGAAAACGTAAAAAAATTCTTCTCTGAAACCGTAAGACTCAGGTCTTCGATATTTGGTGTGTAGCTTCATCTAGTAAACCTTCACCAAGACTGTCAAATTATAGCCCTGGGGGGAAAATGCCCCCGCCCGGGGGCCCTTTGGTTTTACATAGACTTTTATAGGGAAAACCTTTAAAAATCTTCTTGTCTGAAACCAGAAAGTTCAGGCGTTTGATATAATGTATGAAGCTTCGTCCTGTGGACCTCTATCAAGATTATTGAAATTATAGCCCTGGGGCCAAGAATGCCCCCACCCTGGGGGCCTTTGGTTTTACATTGACTTCTGTAGGGAAAAAAAATATTTAAGAAATCGTCTTCTCTGAAACCGCAATGCCCAGGTCTTTGATATTTGGTGTGTAGCCTCATCTCGTCGACCTCTACCAAGATTGTTCAAATTATAGCCCTTGCGCCGAAAATGCCCCCGCCCCGGGGCCCTTTGGTTTTACATTGACTTATATAAGAAAAATCTTTAAAAAAAATCTTCTCTGAAACCGCAAGGTCTAGGTCTTTGATATATGGTGTGAAGCTTCATCTAGTGGACCCCTATCAAGATTGTTCAAATAATAGCCCTGGGGCCAAAGAATGGCCCCGCCCCGGGCCCTTAGGTTTTACATAGACTTATATAGGGAAAACTGTTAAAACTCTTCTTATCTGAAACCAGAAGGCTCAGGTATTTGATATTTGGTATGAAGCTTCATCTTGTGGACCTCTATCAAGATTGTTCAAATTATAGCTCTGGGGCCAAAAATGCCCCAACCCATGGCCCTTTGCTTTTACATTTACTTACATTGGGAAAACCTTTACAAATCTTCTTATCTGAAACCAGAAGGCTCAGGTGTTTGATATTTGGTATGAAGCTGCGTCTAGTGGACCTCTATCAAGATTATTCAAATTATAGCCCTGGGACCAAAAATGTCCCCGCCCCGGGGCTCACTGGACTTATGTGACACCCCCACCCCCGCCCTTGTCACAACGAGGCATTGTAAGTTTGACTGAGCAAATTCATCTCCATGCACTAGGACCTGACCCTCAATGTCCAGAAGGTGCCCAAATAGTAACATACAAGACAGCTCTGAAGAAGGGAACTTTTGAAAGACTTCATCCTCAGAAAGAAAATAATTTGGAAGGACGGATGCATGGTTGACCCTCTGACAAAATTGGTCAAAGTAGTTTCGCTCCACTGAACATAATAGCCACCAAAACTAAACAATAAACAAACTTTAAAATGACTTCTACTACTAAATAGGTAGACTGATTTTGAAATAATTTCACAGAAAAGTTCATTGGGTCACTCGCAACCAAAATGGCTCAAACCATCTACTCCACCTTTTATTACCTACCACTTTATCTGTACAATAAGGATCAGGTGGGCGATCCAGGGCCATTATGGCCCACTTGTTTGTTGTTGTATAGGATAGAACGCTAGGTCCAAGTCATCTCCAGTCGTTCAGGCTACATAAAAATATCCTTCAGTTTGCTGGGCAAGCTAATGCATGTACATAAACAGTTAATTAGTATATTTCATAAACTTTGTCCGGATGAATAGTTACGATAGTTTTGCGTTTGTCTTACTTAATTTTGGGTTTTAACTGTATGGTTTGGGATTAAAAGATTTCAGCAGTGGTTTTGCTTACGCTCATTCGATACAATTATAGTCGATTAGGAAAATGACCACGGTGCCAACGCCTCTAATGTTAAATCAAATGTCTGCATCGACCGCCTTCTTATGTGTTCGTTTATTTGTTTGTTATTGTTTTGTTGTTGTTGTTGTTTTTTTGTTTTTTTGTTGTTTTTTTTTTTTTTTTGTTTTTTTTTTGCTTTTTGTTAGTTTTACGGCCGAGTCAACACTATGTAATATCGATTCGGTCAGTTACCTAGCCACTCTATTCAGAATAAACGTAGACTAGGGAGAAAAGCTTGGATAAGTTTGAAGACTGATGAGGTTGGCCTTTCAGTCATAGACTTGGTTGCTGAAACTGCCTATTTTTAACCTTGTTATCAGCATAAGTCCTGTAGTTTTGATCCGATTGTCCTGAAACTTGCATTTGAATAGGCTGGGGATAAAAGCTCGGGTGATTTCTAAAACTGGTAAGGTCGGCTTAGTTATTATAGACTTGTGTTTCTTTGTTAACTTAAATACCTATTTGGACCTTGCTGTCAGCATAAGTCCTTCTTAGGTTTTGATCGGACCTTCCTCGAGCCTACATACAAATAGTCTGGCGAGGTCTGCCTATTAGTCATAGAGTCATGACCTCTCCATCACTGCAAATGCCTATTTTTGACCTTGTCATCAGAATTAAGTTACAGCCATATTATAATAAAAGCTGAAAACAAGTTCGAACTGGCTAAATTGATGTTATGTGCCATTGATTGCTGAATGAGCTTGTCATTCACCTCCTGCTTAAGTTTTGATCAGGGGCCAGTTGTTCAAAACTAACGACGTCGTTAGTTAACATATCGTTAAAACTTTGGTCATTAATTATGACAAATATGCGGGACATAAATTTCGTATGCGTCAAGACAAGGTCAAGGTCACTGTTGCTAAAACTACAATCTGTGTACCCGTCCGCCCGTGACACATTTATTCTTGTTATGCGAACTATTTCCACATGTCTTCACCAACTGACTTCAAATTTTGCATGTGCATTCACAATGTGGTATAGATGTGCGTGCCATAAATTTCATATGGGTCACGTCAATGTCAAGGTTGCTAAAACAGATTAATTTTGTAATGCGAATAGCTTCCCATTTCTTCACCGATTGACTTCAAATTTTAGGTCATATTGAGCCGGTCAGTTAACCTAGGCTTATGGCTTATAAGGCTTATAAAGCGTTTAACCAGGAAAGTGTACATTCTTCCGTAAGAAACTGACAACTGTCCTTCTTGATTTGGCGGAAGGGAGAGAATGACCATAGAAAGGGTTTCATGACCAATCTCTACGAAAGAATGTTGCAAACACGGCAGGTATCCCCTGAAGCGCCCCCCCCCCCCCCCCCCCCCCGCCTCCACACTCACACACACATAGAACTCCTGACAACCAGTCTGACGCCAACCGACTGAGCTACGAAGCCGGTGCATTTGGAAATACCCCCTTCAACGGAAGAATATTGCAAGATTCAGCCCGAAAACATCCTACATAATTCTGACCCCCTTGAATCCAACTTTTATATTGTAAAACTGGGGTATTCAGGGGTAAACCTTATTTTTCTTATTTCTGCTCTGAAATATATATAGATTGTGGCTACTCGTTAGAAGCGCCTTGATGAGGCGGTTCGTACGAGTACCAACAATCTATATTTTGAGCAGAAATAGGAAAAATATCACAGTTTTTCGTCTGAAAATTTTCGTTTTTAAGGCGGTAAAGTTTACAATGTGTTAGTATAGGCGTGTTCTCGTAATGTTGGGCCGTACCAAGCCACAAAGATCTCCGAGCAAGTGCACCCAGTGAAGACACAGATCAGTCTGGCCAGAGTCTCAACTGATCTCTCTCTGGAAGTCTCATGACCCAAACTTTCCTCCATCATGATAACAGAATAGAAGTGAAGGCAATGATCAGGAATCGATAGAATTAACCCACAGCTCCCATCAGAGACACTAAAGGGAAAGAAACACAAATATGAAACAACATACCCTAATGGAAACATCAGTAGCGGAAAGCCAAAAGGACAGTCACTTTCCCACAAAATAGCCAATTGGCTATCCAAAACAAAATAATATCAGCGATTCAAACACTCAAAGACAAACCATAACTAAAAATAAACCGCGACAGAAGAACCGCCTTGGAACGGTCAGTGAAACGAATTCCACTGGGGGCTTAAATCGATTTTACTTACTTTCGTCGCGATTTAGATAAATAATTGATCAGCCCGCATGAAGGCTTCCTAACTCATCAGTGTATCATCTCCGTGAACACAAAAATCAAACAACCACAGAGATGAAACAACGGTGGGGACTCGACAGCAAGAAAACAATGAAATGCTAGAGCAAAAGAAAACCAACAGTTTGACTCAAGTGGGCCCGACCAGAGACAGAGCATCAGGCACCAACCAACATCACAAAGAATTATATTCTCTCTAATTCTCAGTAAGCCTTTACGCTGGAACCGTCATAGAATCTGATGCCTGACCCACCGGCGTGCAATTAAAACGGGAAGCAAAGTTGTCGACCGTGATTGGGTTAACCACCATGCATGCAGTCTGTCGTATAACATTTATGTTGTACCCTATCATTATATATCGAAGAATGGTTTTACGAAATTGGGTGCTGAAGTCATAAGGGATATATATTTTTCTCAATTTATATACTAAGACACCATAAAATTCGGGTTCCGATCGACCTTGTCCGTGAAATGAAAACCTCCCTAAACCTAACTTTATATAGAGAAAACTGGCGTTTAGAGGAGTATACATTATTTTGATTATTTCTGCTCCAAGACATAGGTTGTTGGTGCTCATTAGAATTGAGGCGGTTCTTACGAGCACCCAACACCTATGGTTCTCAAGAGCACCCACAACCTATGTTTGGAGTATAAATAAGAGAGAAATATCCCAAATTTTCATCGGAAAAGTAGCCATTTTGGAAATATGAAAGAATGCACTATGTTACACGGGTGTGTTTTCGTACTGATACATGTACAAATAAAATCTGTGGAATAACTGATTGGGCAAGTAGGTTTATTTGAGTCTTCGCTGAGTGCCCATTCTCATAGAACATTTTTTGTTTGCTTTTTGCGGCCCAGTTTTACACAGAGGAATTACACATAGCGATAACACACCCGTGCGACTTGTGCATTTTTCACAACTCAAAAATGGCTACTCTTTTCTGATGAAAATCCGTTATGTTTTTCTTATTTATACTGCAAACATAGTTTGTTGGTGCTCGTTATAACCGCCTCATTGAGGCGGTTCTAACGAGTACCCACAACCTATATCTTGGAGCTTAAATAAAAAAGTAAATGTATACCCCCATAAACCCCAGTTTTCTCTATATACGGTGGTATTTAGAGGGGTAATCATTTCATGGACTTGTTTACATGATGGTTTTCGCTTTTTGCGGCCCAATTTTGAGAAATTACAAAAACATAAGCTTCTCGTTGTACATCACCGTAACAGTATTGTACATTTGGAATGTGATGTCAAGTGAATGAGTCGATACTGGGAACACTCAAAATCATCAAAAGGAACAACCTTTTGAACGAAATGAAAATGTAAACAAGGAAATTTTATACACTCAAAATTTTAGTTAAATGTAAGGAATTAAATATTCGGGTATTTTTTTTTTTTTTTAATTTTATCGCTCTCAAGCATTGGACGACATAAAAATACCTCTAGGCTCAAAAAGAGTGTATATTTCTGTGCCTCGTCATAATGGATCTTACATGGGTGTTCATGTATTATTGAATTTATTAAACGAGTTGAGGAAAATGGATAAAATGCGAGGCTATGCCTCGCATTTTATCCCTGATCCTCAACGAGTTTAATAAACTCAATAATACATGAGCAAATGCGAGACTGTGCCTCGCATTTTATCCCTTTTCCTCAACGGGTTTAATAAATTCAATAATACATGAGCAAATGCGAGACTGTGCCTCGCATTTTATCCCTTTTCCCCAACGAGTTTAATAAATTCAATAATACATGAGCACGAATGCAAGATTCTATTTATCATATGACATTTAAAGCGCATTTTATTCACGATTGTTTACAAAAATGTCATTATTCCGCAGTTAGGAAACGCGACGTCGTTAAGGACGTCGTACATGTAACGTTACGGGACGTATCTAGCTAATTTGCATATTTAATCCACTAGTGGATTATCGAAAATATGACATGGCGTTATTACACTCTCAGACGCGACGTTATATCAATAATATGGCTAGAGGAAATTAGGATAACATTGAAAAATAGCTTAGTAGTACTAAACATACTAACTGTCGTCAATAACCTTTACAATATTGTTACTTCTAGGTTTGCAGCAAGTGTCCAGGAGAATCAAGAAAAGCTTCCCATGTTATACTGATATCACCTTATATCATGTAAAGCTATGAGTTGTTCCACACTTCTAATTTCTTCATAAAGCATTGAATCGTATATTGTGAGGTCGTTCATTAAAGCGAATGTATTGACATGCTTTTGACTGTAAAAGTTTTAAATAGATTGAAGGCTAGATGCTATGTGTCTCCCAGGTTATCTACTTATGATTTCTCTTCACTGAATACCACATTATATCATAACTTAATTAAAGATTCGATTTTTGCTTTGAACATGTATTTCAACGTGAGACATTTGCTCACTTGGCCTGAAATGATAATCGAGCTCTTTCTGTTCTGAAGCTTCAGAAACTTTGCGATGAGCTTCTTTAACTCTTGAGTAATATTACTATTAGATTATTATAGACAAATCGTTGGCATGCATATGGGAACCAAATGTGTACCCCTTGTTCCTGATTTGTTTCTGTTTAATATATGAGGGAGACTTCTTGACGGCTCACTCACGTGAAAATCAGGCTAAGATTATTGAAGCTCTAGCTATCTGGATTATTTACTAAATATTGATAACTTTCATTAAGAGGATATATCTTGCCGAACTTCAGTTGAATAAGCTAATGCCGAAGCACCGTTTTTGGATTCGAGTTTTCTGTTAATTATAGAAGGGTTTCTTGAAAATTTGTGATAAACGGGATGCTTTTGATTTTAATATCGTTAATTACCCGTTCGTGGATGGTGGCGTTCCTCGACCTTCTTCTTATTGAGTTTACATATCTCAACGGCTTATTCGTTTTTGGTAGAGCTTCTTCACATGTGAAAGATTTCAAAAATGGTAACAAATTCCTGATTGGTTATGCTCTTAAAACAAGGATGTTCGTATCATAAACTTCTGTGGACACTTCGGTTACAAATTTACTAAGATTGACGAGAAAGCCTATTTTTCAGAGAAGTTTAAAAACACCATTTTTCGACACGAGCAGGTCGAATACAATTTGGTTGTTGCCCGACGCGCGGTTGATATGCTGAACTCTGAACCCATATATATGCCTAGCGGCCCTTTTTGGACATTGTCAAACAATGCAGACCCAGATCAGACGCGATCTGGGGTCTACACTGTTTGCTAAAGGTATATACATTTTTGCAAAACTTACGCATACATGTATATGGGTTAAATTGCACGGCGGCGATTCAATGACGGCCTTAATATAAAGCTTCTATAAGTTGGTTGCGGCCCGATGCTATGTCTTTCGGTGAAACGGGCGTGGTTGATCTAGTGGTTTTCATTAGCTGTGGAGTATCGGCTATCGGCCCTCATTTCGATAACACATCCGTGCGACATAAAGCATTTTTCATATTTCCAATATGGCTACCTTTTTGATGAAAATGCGATATTTATTCTTATTTTTACGTCAAACATATGATGTGGTTGCTGTTAGAAGCGCCTCATTAGGGCGGTTCTAACGAGTTCTCACAACCTATGTCTTGGAGCAGAAATAAGCAAAATCAAGAGGACCAAGATGGTCCTATATCGCTCACCTGAGCTAACAGAGTCAAAGGTTCAAGAAGTTCCAATCTTTTTGAAGGATTTATGCGAGAACACGGTCAAAAACAGGCGTTTTCAGCATTCAAGATGAGAGTAGGCAGACATCACCAGTTTTCAAACTCATCAGGACTTTCATTCCCACATACATGCGCTTATTTGCTAGTTTCAGGAAGATTCGATCAAAACTAAAGGACTTTTGGTGATGACAAGGTACAAAATAGTATTTTCAGCATAGAAGGGGACTTAACTCTATAAGTAATGTGCCAACACTGTTTGTGTGCCAACAACTCACCAGTTTTTAAACTAAGCTTTTATCCCTGACTTATTTGTTTTTGAGTGAGTGTTTGAGTTTTACGTCCCACCAACAGCTAAGGTCATACGGAGACGGAGACGGGACCTCGGTTTAAAGACTCATCCGAAAGTCTACTTACTTGTTTGTAAATTTCAAGAAGATCCGATCAAACCCGAAGTGGCTACGGTGATGACAAGGTCAAAAACAGGCATTTTCTGCCATCAAAGGGACGTAACTCTATGATAAATAGGCTGACCTCATCAGTTTTCGAACTCATCCGCACTTTAATTCCAAACCTACTAACCTGTAAGTTTCGAAACGATCCAATAAAAACTGAAGGGGCTACCGTGATGACAAGGTCAACAGTAAGCATTTTCTGCAATCAAGGGGACATAACTCTATGATAAATTGGCCGTCCTCACCAGTTTTCAAACTCATTCGAGCTTTTATCCCTGACTTGCTTGTATGTAACTTTAAAGAAGTTCCGATATGAACTGAAGGGGCTATGGTGGTGACAAGGTAAAAAATAGGCCTTATCAAAGGGATGTAACCTCACCAGTTTTTGAACTCATTCGGACTTTTATCCCTGACTTACTTGTCTTGACTTGATAGATTTTGTAAGGTAACCGGGCGCTAAAAGCACATAGGGGCTATCTATCTATACATCCTGCAACACCCTCTCGCGAGGATTATGTGCAGCTAAAAGAGGCAACCCCCTCTTACTGACTTGTTTGCATGTTTCAAGTACACCCGATCAAAACTGAAGGGGCAGTGGTGTTGACAGTTCGAAAATAAGCATTTTCAGCAATGTAGGGGACATAACTCTGTGATTTATCGACTGACATCGCTAGTTTTCAAAGTAGTCCGAGCTTTTTTCCCTGACTTACTTACCTATAAGTTTCAAGCATTTCCGATGAAAACTGAAGGACGGTTACGGTGATGACAAGAACAAAAATTGGCATTTTCTGCAATCAAAGGGAAGTAACTCTATGATAAATTGGCTGACCTCACCCGTTTTGGCCAGAAGCCTCCGTGGTGCAGTGGTTACGCTACTCGCCTTGTAAACCAGGGATCGCAGGATCGATCCCGGGCTTCTCCAGACTTTCGGATGAGTCTTTAAACCGAGGTCCCGTCTCCGTATAACCTTAGCTGTTGGTGGGACGTAAAACTAAAACTCACTCACTCACCCGTTTTGGCACTCATCCAAGCTTTTATCCCTGACTTACTTACCTGTAAGTTTCAAGAAGATCCGATAAAAATTGAAGAAGCTACGGTGATGACAAGGTCAAAAATAGACATTTTTGTGTAATCATGGGGGACATAACTCTCTAAAATATAGGTTGACCTCACCAATTTTTGTACTCAGCCGAGGTTTTATTCCTTACTTATTTACATGTACGTTTCAAAATGTTCCGATGAAAACTGAAGGGGCTATGGTGATGACAAGGTGAAAAATAGACATTTTCAGCAGTCAAGAGGACGTAACTCTACGATATATAGACCGACCTCGTCAGTTTTCGAACTCATTCAAGCTTTTATCCTTGACTTACATGTACTTGTTTGTAAGCTTCAAGAAGATCCAATCAAAACTGAAGGTGATGACAAGGCCAAAAATAAGCATTTTCAGTAAATTAGGGGACATAACTCCATGAGTAATCGACCGACATCGCTAGTTTTCAAACTCATCCAAGCTTTTCACCCTGACTTACTTGTATGTAAGTTTCAGGAAGATCCTATCAAAACTAAAAGGGCTACGGTGATGACAAGGTCAAGAATAGGCATTTTCTGTGATAAATGGGCCGACCTTACCAGTTTTCGGTCTCATCCGAGGTTTTATACCCAGACTACCTATATATATATATATATATATATATATATATATATATATATATATATATATATATATATATATATATATATATATATATATATATATATATATATATATATATATATATATATATATATATATATATATATATAAAGTAAACAACATTAGCACATGGACTGTTTAATAGTATCTTAATTATTGCCAACCGGTTTCAGATCTTCAGGACAATAATGGCGTCAAACTATGCGCTGTTTCTAAGCAACGTCACTAAGCAAATATGCGTACACATATGGACGGAACGTGCGCAAAATTTGACACGTCATAATAAAGTGTTTAGGTTTGGTTTAAAAACGTCAATAAAGTATCGTTCTTTGGTCAGCCTAGCTGAAACATCATGTTTATGAAATTTATAAAACGGAAATATTGAAAACTTAGGTTCCGTTTTACAACAATTGTCTATATGTGCGCTTACTGGCATTTGTCTTGTTGATGGGTCTCTTATTTGTTGATCATGCACTGTTTTTCTATTTCTTAATTTGTCACCTGTTTGGCCTATGTAATATTCATTACACCCGTTACACACCAATACATACAAAACGTTTTGCACAGTACAATTCATATCTTCTTTTACGTGAAAGGTTTTTTGTTTTAATTGTAAGGATGATCCCTCAATAATATTTTTACATAGGCCGCACCTTGGCTCATTGCATTTGCTAACGCAAGGTTGAGCCCTGTTCTCGCGAAATTCCGAATTTATTAAGATACGGCGTAGATTCGGAAGTTGGCGTTTGCCATTTATGATTTTTGTAGTTTCCATAATATTTTTCATTCTTTCATCATTATTGAAAATGTTCATATTAGTTTTTAATATGCCAAATACTTCTCTGTTTTTGGGGTTAAATGTGGAAATAAAAGGTGTTATGTTTTCATGAACAGGAGAAAAAATAAAATTCATTTCTTGCCAACCGTAAAACTAAAAATGCATGTAGAAAGAGAAATAATGAATAAAAAACAATCTTACCTAATATGTAGCTGATACTGTGTGCAATGTGCACCAAAGATATAAACATATATAATTTCACCATTTTAGTAGTTCTCTTGAAGAAACAACTGATAGAACGCAATATTTAATGTTTATATTGCGCAAATCAAATGACTTAAGGGGAATATGTACACGTTCAGGGTAGATTACAGTAAAATTCCGCTATTAAGACCACCTAGAATTAAGACTAATTCTGCTTTTTTAAAGCTTATTTATTAGGCTACAGTTATTCTTCCTTTGTGTTTTCTACATATAGTGTCCTCTGGTCAGAGACCAACTTTGGGACTGTTCAAAAGTGGTCTTAAAGACCACTTTTGAACAGTCCTAAAGGTGGTCTTAATATAGGAACTTTACTGTACTTGTTCATACAGTACGATAACACAACCGTGTCACAAAGTGCATGTTTTCATATCTCCAAAATGGTTAGTTTTCTAATGAAAATTTATTAATTTAGTCTTATTTGTGCTTAAAACATAGGTTGTTGGTACTCATTGGAACATATGTCTTGGAACTGGAATAAGACATCATGAAAACTATACCAATACATTGTAACCTTTATCGCCGGAAAAATGAAAATTTTAAGATGAAAAATTTTGATATTTTTCTTATTTCTGCTCAAAATATACATTGTGGGTACTCGATGAGGCGGTTCTAACGTGTACCCTCAACCCATATTTTGAGCAGAAATAAGAAAAAATATCACAATTTTCATCTGAAAATATCTGTTTTAGGGATAAAAATTTCTAATGTATTTGTATAGGCATGTTTTCGTAATGATTTTGGAGATACCAAAAATACACTATATCACACCGGTTTGGTATCGTAATCATAACGGTAAATCAGTCGGATGCGCGTCTGACTGGTGGTCAGGCGGACGTGGGTTCGATACCTGCCGGGGTCGGCAACATTCTTTCGTGGAGATTGATCATGACGTCGTTTCTACGATCATTCTCTCCCATCCGCTGATTCATTAAGGGCAGTTGTCAGTTTCTGGCGAAAGAATGTGCACTGTACTGGTTCACAGCTTAAGTATACATGTAAGTCTGCCAAGGAAACGTGTGGATGGGTAAACTGACCGGCTCAATAATGACCTAAAATAGTGTTGACTGGGCCGTGAACTCCAAAACAAACAAACAAACACACCCGTGCACCACAGCGCATTCTTTCAGATCTCCAAAACGGTTAATTTTGTTATGACTATTTATGAAATTTTCTTATTTCTACTCATAACATAGGTTGTGAGTCCTCACTAGAACCGCCTCAATGAGGCGGCTCTGATGAGTACTCACAAACTATGTTTTGGAGCAGAAATAAGACAAATAATGTATACCCCTGTAAACCCAAGTTTTCCCTATATTAAGTCGGGTTTAAGGGGTGGCATTACACGGACTTGTTGACATGGTGATCCTCAAGAATATCAATGAGGTTGGGCGTGGTAAAACATACAGAATGGCATACGAAAAGCAAAAAAAAAAAAAAACAGATCCGTGCTTCTGGTCAAAGTGGTTGTGGAGTGAGTCGTCTCACCAACAGCTAAGGTCACAAGGAGACGGGACCTCGGTTTAAAGACTCATCCGAAAGTCTGGAGAAGCTCGGGGTCGTCCCTTCGATCCCTGGTTTACAAGGCGAGCAGCATAACCACCACACCACGCAGACTTCTGAAAGTGGATGTGGAAAGATTTACTCGGGGAAAAAGTAGTCTGGGATCAAAAGTATTACCCCCTAAATGAAATTACGATATGCTGTTTATATCTGAATATATATTTCGGCTAAATTTAAATACATGCCTTTCGATACTGTCAGGAATTATTAATACGTCGCAAAAAATGCTGACAAAGTCACCTTCGAATACATGCCCTGGAATATTAGTTTAAGTTGCGGCTCTGATGAGCAAACTAAGGAAAATGTTGTCAAGCCTTTGGAGCCCCACATTTCTATATTTAAACTGGGGTTTTCAAGGATGTTCATTGCAAGGACTTGTCGACGTGACGATTTTGATACACCCGCTTATCTTTCGGCATTTAACAAGGAAACGACTTGAGTCCCTTCCACTTTTCTAAGCGCTTTCTACACTGAATGGAATCAATTTCTGTTTGAGAAAACTCCTTTCGAAAATAGTTTTGAAAGTTGTCTCCCGTAAAGGTATTTCCTCCTCCATTTAATTTCAGGCTTTTCCCGACAAAGTCAGCTTGACGAAGAGCTGATATCTACATTTTGATACAATGAGTGTGTTGATATGTTTACACTTTTGCTAATAATCTTCTAGTATTTGAAATTTGCATCTTATCAGAATGTTTGTACAAAAATCGATCGGATACCGATGATGTTAAGGAATTGTCGTTTATTCTTCTGTTTGTCCAGTTCATAAATGAGGTAGAAGTTATCAAAACTTATGACTTTCATAGTAAATTATCTAATAAAAAGAAATACGTGGAGATTTGATGTGTGGCCCGACAGAGATTACAAAGTACACCAAGATGGTATATTGTTGGACAAAAGGTGGGCAGCACTTATGTTACAAAACGCGTAAATAAGTCTATGCAAATAATAGCCATGTAACCAACTCCAATTTTATATAACGGAGTGGAGTTTACAGAGGTCGGCAGGATTTTCTTAATTTTATTCATAACATATATTGCGTGTACTCGAAAGAACCGTCTCAACGTGGCGGTTATCAAACAAAAAAGATATAAGCGATAGCAAACCTCATTTTTTCAGATGATTGGTTTTGGACTGGTTTTTAGCAAGTTTCAGATCTGTTTTTCCTGGGCCAGTCGACCGCATTCTGAATTTTGCAGATCTTAAGCGTATTATTCCTGTATTGTCACTCCAATCTGGAAACACGTTGTCATTTCTATCGATAAACCTCACGTTTTTAGCTCACCTGTCACGTAGTGTCACATTTTGTCCGTCGTCCGTGCGTGCCTCCGTGCGTCCGTCCGTGCGTAAACAATTTCTTCAAACGACATCTCCTCCTAAACCACTGTTCGGATTTTGACCAAACGTCACAGGAATGATCCTTAGATGCCCCCTTCAAAGTTGTTCAAATGGTTCCGGTCCATTGCCCATCAAGGACACAGGAGCCAAAAATATATATATTTTAATGAAAACATAAAAAATCTCATCTGAAACCGCAACACTCAGGTCTTCGATATTTGGTGTGTAGCTTCATCTAGTGAACCTCTACCAAGATTTTCAAATTATAGCCCTGGTGAGAATAATGCCCCCGCCCCGGGGGCCCTTTTGTTTCACATAGACTTATATAGGTAAAGCCTTTAAAAATCTTCTTGTCTGAAACCAGAAGGTTCAGATGTTTGATATATGGTATGAAGCTTCGTCCTGTGGACCTCTATCAAGATTGTTCAAACAATAGCCCTGGGGCCAAGAATGCCCCCAGCCTGGGGGCTTTTGGTTTTACGTTGACTTCTACAGGAAAAATCTTTAAAAAAATCGTCTTCTCTGAAACCGCAATGCCCAGGTCTTTGATATTTGGTGTGTAGCCTTATCTCGTCGACCTCTACCAAGATTGTTCAAATTATAGCCATTGCGCCGAAAAAGCCCCAGCCCCGGGGTACTTTGGTTTTACATTGACTTATATAAGAAAAATCTTTAAAAAAAAAAATCTTTCCTGAAACCGCAAGTTTCAGGTCTTTGATATATGGTGTGAAGCTTCATCTAGTGGCCCTCTATCAAGATTGTTCAAATTATAGCCCTGGGGCCAAAAAAATGGCTCCGCCCGGGGCCCTTAGGTTTTACATAGACTTATATAGGGAAAACTATTAAAGCTCTTCTTGTCTGAAACCAGAATTCTCAGGTATTTGATATGTCACCGATGTACTTTTTATCTAAAACCCTTAGTTTCGGTGAACTGTCATATCCGTAGTATTGTCTTGTCCGCGGTGAACTGTCTTGTTCGTCAGTTGTTATTGTTTATTACTTCCGGTTGTTCGAAATGTCAAAGTTTTACTTTATGTTTTGAATATTAGCCAATTAGTGAGGAATTATTTGATTTTAATTGGTTTGGGAGTTGTCTGATTGGTTGGAATTAACCTCTGTTGCATGTTTGACCCCTGCATGTGGACTAACACACACTTTTACAGTGTTTCGGCGCATTTCGCCATTATGTTCTGAAGAAGATCACAGAAATCATTTATCTTATAACATATTGTAGCAGACGCGGATTCTCTCTGGTTGCAAAACCAATGAGGACCCGCGACGCGATCGTATAGTGAGGTTCAAGCTCTTGACCCGGGAAATAAACACAACCCTGAAGGTAGACTACTTTTATTCTTTTTCTCTACACTAGATTTTCAAATGCTCAAATGCGGAGGTGAGGTTGACGAATAGCTGTTGTGGAAAAAAATTGTACAAGTATTTTACTGAAGAGAGAGATCAGCTGAGGTAAATAACTAAAGAAAGGTTTCCTAAGTGAAAAATGAGCCTAAAGTTTCACAGTATAAAGTTTCAGAATTTAGAAATCAAGAGAAAAACTTGACAGAATTCTCGTCCGTTGGACAAGACTAGAAAAAAATGCCTCCAGCTCGTTTAGCCAGACCAAGAACAAAATATCACTTACCCGTCGGTGTAGTCTGTAAAAGTTTCAGAGAGAAACCCTGACCAGTGGCTAATGACTGGACAAACAAGCAAGGGTTTTATATTTCGGACAGTGAAACTTTAACATGGTAATTTGGAAGTGCAGTATTCTAGCTGAAAAAGCTTGATTTTACAAAACTACTGAAAGCTGAATAAGGCTTCATATGAAAATATCAAGTGAAAATATAATTTCACTAATGCTTGTTCACAGTAGATGCAAAATAATGCAGAAAACTGGAAAATAAGCTAGTTTAAGACAATAATTAGCAGTTATCAGGTAAAATTCTTATTACCAGCCTTTACAGTCTAAAAATAGACAAGATCTGTAAGGTCAATGCTACTAAACTGGGGAATACCCTGTATAAAAACAATACTATCATTGGATAGAGTATAAAGAAATCCTGAAAGTGAACCAATCAGGAAATAACTTACAAATCAGCAAGCAGTATGGAAGTCTGCAAACAGATGTATTAACATTCTGCAGAAAATGTGAGAAAATATTAATTATTTAACCTATTATCTGTGAGAAAAAGGTATATAAACAAGTCCACCCTACTACAGTATTTCAAATATGTTGTATTGATCAGGTATATCCCTGTCCCTTACTAGTTCAGTATAATGTATATCACGCATTTATTTATTGAGCCCTAAAGGAATATTTTGTATAGTTTTGTCAGAAGACTTGATGCAATGGCTCTGATCAGTGACCACACCTGCAATCAGTCATTCCAAGGAAGGACTCCTTGCGGTGTGGTAGCAACAACATCACACTATTATACGGTCATTGTACGTATTAGTTATTGGTCCATGCCCGGTGTCAGACAGCGGCTGCATAGCATGTTTGGTGTGATGCAGTCCTTTGTCTCTCCTACATCTCAGCCTTCGTAAACTAAACCGATTCTTTGTGCTTCATTTATGTTCACTATGATGCTTGAATAGCCGAAACTGTATGGCCGTGGTATTCTGTATGCTGCTGCATATAAATAACACGCACCGTGTACAGATGTATGTGCATACTGGCACGATGTTCATTTTATTTCATCAAGATCATCCCATCAATCATTTATGTCCCAATTATCATCCTAAAATGATGTCATATAGTTTACAGCTTCTTTGAAAGCAGCTGTAGCGCTATATCAGTTATTCTTGGTATTACCCGATAGTAGATATGCGCATTTTATTTATTTTTAGGATGTCCTTCTTCTTCACCAATAAATTATCACCAAACATGAACTTGTCTTGATCTGCCTATGAGGAAAGAGTCTTGTGTGACAGTTGTGCCCAACGACTAAACACCCACAACATCTGAAGGGTATTCTGGTCACAGCCAAGGCCCCGGAGTCGTTTTTCCGTCAACAGTGAATATCTTTTGTGTCGACACATAAACTGCATTATGGGAGAAAAATGGTTCATCTCAGGTGCATTACTGGATAAGTGAGCTCATTCAACACTGTGATACTGTGGTCATAAATATATTTGGACAGAAACTTCCCGTTTTCTGCATTTGCAATAATGGACATCCGGATGCTCTACTGGGACAATTTCTATCTGTGATGGTTTCCATTGACATTTTATTCTTGTCTTCATCATGTATATATATGTTCTTGATTTTTTAAAACAAATTTCTGCAGAATCGACCATGTTTGCATTACCAAAATAATATTTGTTAGCGCAAACAGGGTCAAACCGGCATTTTGAGTATAATACAGCACAGATTGTGTTATAGGAAAAGTATGGGCATCCAATACTGTTTTGAATAGGTATTTTTGCTGTAAACGGTATGGGCAGCCAGTACTGTTATAATGATATGGGTACCCATCAATGTTTTCTAGCTCAGTTGTAAAATAATTGTAGTATGGACAGCCAGCATTGTCAGTATAGTATGGGCAGTCATTGTTGTTTATAACCATTTTGTGTACAGTTAGATTTTTTTCCCTTTTTAATGCATTTCTGTGATCAGATTTTTTTTTCTTCTCTTTCACACTGCATGCTTAACTTATAGCAATACTTACAACTCTCTGATGTGTGCTGTTACTAATTTATGGGTGAATTTCAGATATTTTAGGTGAAAAGTGATTTTTTGTGTCCCCAGATTTCTTGAAATTATTTTTTTTCTTGTTGTTTGTAGACATCTCTCTTTGGGAAGTTATGAGCAAAGCAAAATTAGAGAAATTTATCCAAAGACCCCTGATTTTCGATGGTGTGATAAAAAGTCATCCTATTTTGATATCAGATAGCAAAGGTTTCAATTTGTCACCTCATGCTGATTTTTTGAAAAAGTTTCATTACAATCTTGAAATTCAGTGTAAAGCAGGTGCTAATTTTCCATATTATTATCATTGGTTATGCCGGAATTTAAAATGGAAAGTCAATTCTCATAGCAGTATTGTATTGTATGTGTTTCTTGGTACCTGTAATTTAACATATAAGTCTGGTCGTGCAATTCTGTTACGTCATTCTGATGATAAAAAGGCCCTTCAATATTTTCACAATCAGATAGAGAGATATTTATTATTAGTGTCAAAGTACCCTACTGTAAGAATTGTTTTCTTAGAAATACCACCCTATTCAATTGTGACTTGGAATGAGATAAAGGGAGTAAAGAATCCTGAATCCTATCATAAACAAGATCTGGATCTCACCAGACGAGTCCGTCTTGTTAATCAATGCATTCAATCTGTCAATGACTACCTGAATGTAAAGTCACCCAGATTTACTTTGGATTTATTGAAATTCAGAAAGGATAAAGGAAAAAAGCAAAGAAGAACACTGAATTTTTCAAATTATAAGGATGGTGTTCATCCCTCCCCCTTGTTAGCACGGTGTTGGATGAAGCGCATTATTGCAGTAATTTTGACGGATTGTGCATAATTTGTTTTTTCTGTTGTGTAGCATTACTTAGCATTAAATCGGGAAGGACAAGACCTAACCATTTACCCGGTCTGTTTTTGCTGCACTGCAGTTCTTGCTCATTGTGTCGATCTGTTATTTGTTGTTGTTTTTTTTATCTGCATCTTGCTAACAGGGAATTTGAAAATCAGTCATTTTTAATGTGTCCGTGATTTATTTTTTTGTTGTTTTTGTGAAACTTTTTTTCTCTCTCTTGAAGTTCTTCAGAAAAAAAAATGGCAAATGAAACTGGTAAAGCTGGTGATGCAAAGTCTGATTTGAAACAATCTATAGATCAGGTGAATGCCAGTCCTGACTGTAGAGTAGTGACAAAAACTGAATACAATATGTTACTGGCTCTTGCAGGAAAGATTCCAAGAGATCCAAATCCAATGGATCCATCTTCTAGTACTCCTAGACCTGCCAAAGCTGATGGAGCAAAATCAAAGTTGTCTGTTGATCCCCCTGGTGTCTCTCCCATTCCCAGACACCAACATAATTGTAAATAGTTCTGCTATTTTAAATGCTACAGCAAATACCCCATCATTCCCAATTCCCAAATTGCCCTTTTTCAGTGGAAGTGATCAGTTGCAGAAGGGTGATACCACATACGAAGTATGGAAGTTCGAGGTAAAGTGGCTCCAGAATGCACACTTTCTGCCTGATCATATTATTCTTCAAGCAATGCGTAATTCTCTTAAAGGTGAAGCCAGGAGCATGCTTGTTTCCCTTGGAGAATATGCCACCATTGATGAAATTTTAGAACGTTTGGATGGTTTTTACGGCAATGTTAGTACATCTGAAACATTAATTCAATCGTTCTATAGTGTCAGACTTCCAAAAAGAGAATGAATCTATTGTTTCATGCGGCTTGCGTTTGGAACAGATATTGTCTCGAGCCATACGCAGTGGTCATATTGGCATTGCCGCCAAAGATTTAATGTTGTGCAGTAAATTTTGGACTGGTTTACGCAGCCAACAATTAAGAAACTCCACTCGTCATTTATATGACACCATAGGAGATTTTCAAACACTTTTAAAAGAGATAAGAAAAGTGGAGCAAGAGGAAGTTTCTGGCTCTAGACCAGCAACAAAATCTAAAGCTGCTCAACAACAGAGTGGTCAGGCATCTGCCAGTGCAGAGCCTGACACCTCATTGTTGAAACAGATGACTGAATTGATGGGTAGAATGAAAAGTCTAGAGCAGAAACTGGAGGCACAGCATCAAACTCCACCCTCCTATAATACTCAGGTGCCACGTGGTGGAGGCAGAGGTTATTCGCGTAATTTTCCTCGCGGTACTGGACGTGGTTATAGTAATCGCGGTAACTATCTGAACAACCGCGGTAGTTTTGGAAATAATTATGGTCCAAATAGAGGTGGTTATTCTCGCGGTGGCAACCGGGGTGGCGCTAGCGGCCGTGGCGCTACTCGTGGTGGCAACTCTGAGAGTGGCCATTTAACTACTAACTTCTTCTGTTGATGGGCGCACAGAAGAAGAACGCATTTCGAGTATGAAAAGCCCAGGGAACATTCAATCCTCTTTGATTGACCGCATGGTTGGCAAAGCCAATGAAGGTAAGATTTGTGTTTGCGGTACTGAAGCAACTTGTCTCATTGACTCAGGCTCAATGATTTCTTCGGTTGCGGAATCGTTTTATGTCGTTAGATCCTCTGCTTCCACTGCAGGACATTACAGAGTTCGGTCTATCGGTTTTTAGTGCTGGAGGTGGCCAACTACCTTACAAAGGTTATATAGAAGCAGATATTTTAATTCCTGCTTTGGGTAACCAAACATTTACTGTGCCATTACTTGTTGTTGATGACACAGAGTACAACAGACAAGTACCAATTATTATTGGCACAAATATTTTACGTTTATGTAAAAAGAACAGATGTTCAGAGGAAGTTCCTCAAGAATGGGATATGGCATTTGAACGTTTGTGTGATGACACAATTCCTGTTAAAACAACATGCAACTATAGCATACGTGTAGGGCCAGGAAAGGTCAAAACATTGCATGGCATAGTTAGAAATGTTGACCATGTTGACACTGCTATTACCGAACATATTAATGGTTCACTGTCTGGCAGTCTGACCATATGCCCAAAACTTGTATCCCTTAAGGGCCAGCATACTACAGTGAGGGTTCCTGTTCGAGTATGTAATTTATCAGCTCGAACAATAGAAATACCTCCCAAGTCCATCTTATGCTCATTAACTAAGGTTAATGTAGTAGATTCTTGGACTCCTGATCCTTCCAGGAAACAGGAACATGAATCATGTGATTCTCCAAGTAATTTAAATGTACATATTGATACAAATAATCTGTCCGAAGATGAACTTGTTGAAGCCAAGCAGTTACTTAATAATTGGTCTGGTGTATTTTCAACTGGTCCCACTGACTTAGGGAAAACAGACTTGATTAAACATCATATTAAGTTAACTGACGATACACCATTCAAAGAACCATATCGTAGGATCCCGCCTGCTATGTACGAGGAAGTAAGAGTCCATTTGAAGGAGATGTTAGAGGCTGATGCCATCAGACCCTCCGAAAGTCCATATTCTTCAAATGTTGTACTTGTCCGAAAAAAGATGGAAGTCTAAGATTTTGTATTGATTTTCGCAAACTCAATAATCGGACAGTACGTGACGCTTACACTCTTCCCCGTATAGATGATACCATCGATACACTAATCGGGTCTAAATATTTCTCAAAATTAGACTTGCGCAGTGGTTACTAGCAAGTTAAAATTGAGGAACAAGATAAATATAAGACCGCATTCACTGTAGGTAATATGGGTTTCTTTGAATGTAACAGAATGGCGTTTGGATTAACCAATGCCCCTGCAAGTTTTCAACGCCTCATGGAACGCTGCATGGGAGACATGAATCTCAAGGAATGTCTAATATTCCTTGATGACATACTTATTTTCTCCTCAACGTTTGAGGAACATTTAACTCGTCTAGAGGCAGTTTTTTGTAGACTGCACCAGCATGGTTTAAAATTGAAGCCATCAAAATGCGAGTTCTTCAAGGGCAGTGTCAAATATCTTGGCCATATTGTTAGTGAGAGTGGAGTCGAAACAGACCCTGAAAAGATAGAGGCTCTTGCCCCTTGGCCTATCCCCACTAACATTAAAACCTTGAGATCATTTTTGGGATTTACAGGTTATTATAGGCGTTACATTAAAGATTACGCAAAGATTGTAAAACCTTTGAATGATCTCTTAGTTGGTCATCCGACGCACAAACCGTCGACTGCAAAGAGCAGGAAGAAGAATGGTGTTCCCTGGGAATGGGGTGAAACTCACCAAAATGCTTTTAGCACTATAAAGGATAAGTTGTCCTCACCACCCATTCTGGCATATGCCGATTTTAAAAAAACATTTATCCTGCACACCGATGCTTCATTAGAAGGCTTAGGTGCTGTTTTATACCAGGAGCAAGATGGTATAGAAAGGGTGATAGCCTATGCAAAGTAGAAGTAAAACAAAGATCAGGAATTGATACAATTAACTTACTCCACCCATAAAAGACACCAAAGGGAAAGAAATACAAACATTAAGCGACCAGACCATAATGGAAACCTAAACAAAGGAAGGCCATAAGGACAGTTACTTTCCCACAAAATGGCCATATGGTCATCCGAAACTAAAAGACACAAGTGATACACACAGTAAGTAACAAACAACAACATAAAATAAATCGCCACAGAAGAGCCGCCTTGGAACGGTCAGTGGAAGATTTCCACTGGGGGGCTTAAATCGATTTTACGTGGCCACAATCCTCGCCCTTACTTCCGTCGCGATTTAGACAAATAATTTGTTCAGTCCGCATGAAGGCCTCCTAACTCATCAGGTTTGCGAAGTAGTGAAAAACACTACCAAGCTCATAAGCTGGAATTTTTATGCCTTAACTGGGCTATAACAGACAAATTTCATGATTACCTATATGGTAATCATTTTACTGTCTGTACAGACAACAACCCCTTGACCTATGTACTTACGTCGGCCAAGTTGGACGCGACTGGACAAAGGTAGCTAGCTGCCTTGAGTAGCTTTGATTTTAAACTTGTTTATAGAAGTGGAAGGTCCAACGGAGATGCTGACGGTCTTTCTAGACGCCCGCAGGAGACTATGTTTCCTGATGCTATTAAAGCAATTTGTCAGGCATATACTGTAAAAAGGGACGCCTGCCCTTATGTTGAAACACTTGCTGTTTCAAATCATATAGATGCTCTTGAATCTCCAGATTCAGCAGATCAATTTCTGGACTCAACAGAGTTCAGCAATGTTGACTGGGCTAAGGAACAACGCTCTGATAAAACTCTACATAGAGTTGTTCACCTTTTGAATTCAGGGATTTGTTCTCAAGATATTGAACGCCAGAGTGAAAACCCAGAAGTTTTAAAGTATACAAGGGAGTGGAATAAATCTTGTTGATCATATTTTATACAGATCTACTGTATTGGATGGTCAACAAGTACGCCACTTAGTTGTCCCTTCAAGTTTTAGAAAAAATATTCTAAAACACTTACATGACGACTTCGGTCATCAAGGCCGAGACCGTACACTTTCGCTGGTCCGTTCAAGGTTTTATTGGCCATGCTTAGAGTCTGATGTAGACAATAAGGTCAAAACTTGTTTTAATTGTATAAGACGTAAGTCTAATCCAAGTAAAAAAAAATAAAAATCAAAAATAATAAAAATCAAAAATAAGTTCCTTTAAGAGCAATGAAAACATTCATAAGAAAGAAGATGGGTCATATTACGTAGTTTCGGCTAATAAAGCCTCATCAGTGACCCTGTAATGATCCGGCAAAGACAGCCAGAGGAAACATACTGCAATTTTGCGAATTTCGAATATGCAGTCCATTCAAAGACTGATATAAATCAAAATTGGGTCCAAATAATTAACAATCTGTCTAGAATATGAGTCTAAACCAATAATTTATTTCCAATCCAAGACCCAGTGCAGAGTTAGTTAACATACAAACTCATCAACCAATGGAATTGGTTTGCATTGATTTCTTGTCGTTAGAGAGGTCAAAAGGTGGTCAAGAACATATCTTGGTCATTACCGACCATTTTACAAGATATGCCCAGGCTTTTCCGACAAGGAACCAACTTGCCAAGACCACCGCAAGAGTTTTATTTGACAATTTTATTGTCCACTACGGCTACCCTGCTCGGCTACATAGCGACCAGGGAAGAAACTTTGAAAGTAGTGTGATAAAAGAACTCTGTAAAATTGCAGGCGTAGATAAGTCTAGAACCACACCATACCACCCTATGGGGAATGGTATGGTGGAAAGGTTCAACCAGACCCTTTTAAATATGTTGGGCACATTAGAAGATCGTCAAAAGGAAGATTGGAAACATATGTTGCTCCGTTGGTCCATGCATACAATTCCACTAGGCATGACAGCACAGGCTACACTCCATTTTTTCTTATGTTCGGTAGACATCCACGTCTAGCTATAGATGCCGTTTTAGGTATTACTTCTACTGTGGAGTCTACTGGTTCTTCTAGGGAACAGTATGCCTCAAAACTGAAGAAGAGACTTCAGTTTGCTTACAAGGTTGCCTCCAAAGAAGCACAAAAATGTGCGGAGCGCAACAAAGCACAATACGACCTAAAAGTCAGAGAGGCCACTCTTGATATTGGCGATAAAGTTCTGGTCAGACTGGTTGGTTTAAAGGGTAAACACAAACTGGCCGATAAATGGGAAAAACGTCCTTACGCTGTAATTGACATTCCAAATGCAAATGTGCCAGTTTACAAGGTTCAGAAGGATGGTAGTGATTCTACTGTAAGAACACTACACAGAAATATGTTGTTGCCATTTTCGGCAATACCATCACATACAGATATTTCTGTAGATAAAACATCAGAACCTAAACGCAAGTCTGGTATACAAGCTCCTTCAGTGCCCTCTGGTTCTGAAGAGTCTGATTCAGATACCTCTGATTCAGTCAGTCTTGCTATACCCAGATATGTAATTCCTCAAAAAAGGAATATACTTGAGCAGTCTTCAAAGTCTGCAACTACAACAAACAGTGTACCCTTAAATTCCCCTATTACTATCCAGGATACCAGATCTGACCAAGATACGTCAATTTTTATTTCAGGTTCAGGTGCTGAAGCTTATCCTACAATGGGAAGTTCAGTACAGAGTTATACTAATCATTCTGTCTCTCCTTCTGTTTCCCATTCTGTTTCCCCTTCTGTACGTAATCCCTCTTCTGTACCTGGATTATCCCCTCCGCCTAGAAGATCCCGACGCATTCGTGTACCGCCAGATAGATACGGAGAGTGGGTGGTGAATCAGCTTACAGCTGTTGATAAGGACAAAGTTGAATTTTTTTATGTGTGATTCCACTTTATTTTAATTGTTTTAATTTGCTGTGCTGTGCAGGGGAGAATGTCACCTATTCGTGGCATAAGTTGTAATTGAGTTGACATACCATGCTGACAGAATGGGTATAACTTGTGAAAATAGCTTATTTCATTTCAGTGGAGGTATGTACTTAGTGTTTTCAGTGCAATTTAATAAGCAACAAGTGTGTCAGGTTGTAGATTGGTTTCAAACCACACTTGAACGGCTTTGAAGTACTGGTAAACAATTGCACATTAATTACTAGTTCAATTGAGTCGGGATCGACTCATTATTTCTGCCTATGTTGCACAAGTAACTCAGCTGTGATGCATGGTATGCATATATTATTTGAATTGTAGTGACTGTTTTCACTCATTTATAATTGAAAATGTCAGGAGACATTTAACCTGGCAGGGGAAAATGTCACCGATGTACTTTTTATCTAAAACCCTTAGTTTCGGTGAACTGTCATATCCGTAGTATAGTCTTGTCCGCGGTGAACTGTCTTGTTCGTCAGTTGTTATTGTTTATTACTTCCGGTTGTTCGAAATGTCAAAGTTTTACTTTATGTTTTGAATATTAGCCAATCAGTGAGGAATTATCTGATTTTAATTGGTTTGGGAGTTGTCTGATTGGTTGGAATTAACCTCTGTTGCATGTTTGACCCCTGCATGTGTACTAATACACACTTTTACAGTGTTTCGGCGCATTTCGCCATTATGTTCTGAAGAAGATCACAGAAATCATTTATCTTATAACATATTTCAAATATGTTGTATTGATCAGGTATATCCCTGTCCCTTACTAGTTCAGTATAATGTATATCATGCATTTATTTATTGAGCCCTAAAGGAATATTTTGTATAGTTTTGTCAGAAGACTTGATGCAATGGCTCTGATCAGTGACCACACCTGCAATCAGTCATACCAAGGAAGGACTCCTTGCGGTGTGGTAGCAACAACATCACACTATTATACGGTCATTGTACGTATTAGTTATTGGTCCATGCCCGGTGTCAGACAGCGGCTGCATAGCATGTTTGGTGTGATGCAGTCCTTTGTCTCTCCTACATCTCAGCCTTCGTAAACTAAACCGATTCTTTGTGCTTCATTTATGTTCACTATGATGCTTGAATAGCCGGAACTGTATGGCCGTGGTATTCTGTATGCTGCTGCATATAAATAACACGCACCGTGTACAGATGTATGTGCATGCTGGCATGGTGTTCATTTTATTTCATCAAGATCTTCCGATCAATAATTTATGTCCCAGTTATCATCCTAAAATGATGTCATATAGTTTACAGCTTCTTTGAAAGCAGCTGTAGCGCTATATCAGTTATTCTTGGTATTACCCGATAGTAGATATGCGCATTTTATTTATTTTTAGGATGCCCTTCTTCTTCACCAATAAATTATCACCAAACATGAACTTGTCTTGATCTGTCTATGAGGAAAGAGTCTTGTGTGACAGATATTTGTTATGAAGCTTCGTCTCGTGGACCTCTATAAACATTGTTTATTGTCACAACGAGGCATTGTAAGTTAGACTGAGCAAATTCATCTCCATGTACTAGGACCTGACCATCAATGTCCAGAAGGTGCCCAGATAGTAACATACAAGTCAACTCTGAAGAAGGGAACTTTTGAAAGACTTCATTCTCAGAAAGAAAACACTTTGGAAGGACTGTTGCATGGTCGACCCTCTGACAAAATTGCTCAAAATAGTTTCGCTCCACTGAACATAATAGTCACCAAAACTAAACAATAAACAAACTTTAAAATGGCTTCTACTACTAAATAGGTAGACTGATTTTGAAATAATTTCACAGAAAAGTTCCTTGGGTCACTTCAACCAAAATGACTCAAACCATCTACTCCACCTTATATTACCTACCACTTTATCTGTACAATAAGGATCAGGTGAGCAATCTAGGGCCATTAACGCCCTCTTGTTTGTTGTTTTATATGGTAGTTAGCTAGGTCCAAGTCATCTCCAGTCGTTCAGTCTACATAAAAATATCCTTCAGTTTACTGGGCAACCTTATAAAAGTACATAAGCAGTTAATTAGTATATTGCACAAACTTTGTCCGGATGAATAGTTACGATAGTTTTGTGTTTGTCTTACTTATTTTTGGGTTAAAGCTGTATGGTTTGGAATTAAAAGATTTCAGCAGTGGTTTTGCTTACGCTCATTCGATACAATTATAGTCGACTAGGAAAATGACCACGGTGCCAACGCCTCTAATGTTAAATCAAATGTCTGCATCGACCGACTTCGTTTATTTGTTTGGTGTTGTTGTTGACGTTGTTGTTTTTGCTTCTTTTTTATTTTTTGGAGTTTTACGGCCTAGCCAACACTATGTTCGGTCAGTTACCTAGCCACTCTATTCAGAATAAAAGTACACTAGGGAGAAAAGCTTGGATATGTTTGAAAACTGATGAGGTTGGCCTTTCAATCATAGAGTTATGTCCCCTTTGTTGCTGAAAATGCCGATTTTTAACCTTGTTATCAGCATAAGTCCTGTAGTTTTGATCCGACTGTCCTGAAACTTGCATTTAAATAGGCTGGGGATAAAAGCTCGGGTGATTTCTAAAACTGGTAAGGTCGGCCTAGTTATTATAGACTTGTGTTTCTTTGTTAACTGAAATGCCTATTTGGACCTTGCTATCAGCATAAGTCCTTCTTGGGTTTTGATCGGACCTTCCTCGAGCCTACATACAAACAGTCTGCCGAGGTCCGCCTATTAATTATAGAGTTATGACCTCTCCATCACTGCAAATGCCTACTGTTGACCTTGTCATCAGAATTAAGTTACAGACATATTATTATAAAAGCTGAAAACAAGTTTTAAAACTGGCTAAATTGGTGTTATGTGCCATTGATTGCTGAATGAGCTTGACATTCACCTTCTGCTTAAGTTTTGATTAGGGGCCAGTTGTTCAAAACTAACGACGTCGTTAATTAACGTATCGTTAAAACTTTGATCATTTATTATGGCAAATATGCGGGACATAAATTTCGTATGCGTCAAGACAAGGCCAAGGTCACTGTTGCTAAAACTACAATCTGTGTACCCGTCCGTACGTGACACATTTATTCTTGTTATGCGAACTATTTCCACATTTCTTCACCAACTGACTTCAAATTTTGTATGTGCATTCACAATGTGGTATAGATGTGCTTGACATAAAATTTCATATGGGCCACGTCAACGTCAAGGTTGCTAAAATAGATTAATTTTGTAATGCGAATAGCTTCCCATTTCTTCACCGATTGACTTCAAATTTTATCGAGCCGGCCAGTTTACCTAACCATATTCTTCCTGGGCAGGCTTATGGCTTATAAGGCTTATAAAGCGTTTAACCAGGAAAGTGCATATTCTTCCGTAAGAAACTGACAACTGTCGTTCTTGATTTTGCGGAAGGGATAGAATGACCATAGAAAAGGTTTTAATACCAATCTCTACGAAAGAATGTTGCAAACACGACAGGTATCCCCTAAAGACCACCCCACCCACCCACACCCACACCCACACCCACACACACACATCGAACTCCTGACAACCAGTCAGATGCCATCCGACTGAGCTACGAAGCCGGTGCAATCGGCAATACCCCTTTCAACGGAAGAATATTGCGAGATTCATGCCTATATAATTTTGACCCCTTGAACCCCACTTTTATTTGGTAAAACTGGGTTATACAGGGGTACACCTTATTTTTCTTATTTCTGCTCTAAAGTATAGATTGTGGCTACTCGTTAGAACCGCCTCGATGAGGCGGTTCTAACGAGTACCCACAATCTATATTTTGAGCAGAAATAAGAAAAATGTCACAGTTTTTCATCTGAAAATGTTCGTTTTTAAGGCGGAAAAGGTTACACTGTGTTCTCGTAATGTTTGGCCTTCAAGCCACAAAGATATCCAAGCATGTGTGCCCAGTGAAGACACAGATCAGTCTGGTCAGAGTCTCAGCTGATCTCTCTCTGGAAGTCTCTTGACCCAAACTTCCCTCCATCATGATAACAGAATAGAAGTGAAGGCAATGATCAGGAATCGATAGAATTAACCCACAGCTCCCATCAGAGACACTAAAGGGAAAGAAACACAAATATGAAACAACATACCCTAATGGAAACATCAATAGCTGAAAGCCAAAAGGACAGTTACTTTCCCACAAAATAACCAATTGGCTATCCAAAACAAAATAATATAAGCGATACAAACACTCAAAGACAAATCATAACAAAAATAAACCGCGACACAAGAACCGCCTTGGAACGGCCAGTGAAACGAATTCCACTAGGGGCTTAAATCGATTTTACTTACTTTCGTACTTTAGATAAATAATTGATCAGTCCGCATGAAGGCTTCCTAACTCATCAGTGTATCATCTCCGTGAACACAAAAATCAAACAACCACAGAGATGAAACAACGGTGGGGACTCGACAGCAAGAAAACAATGAAATGCTAGAGCCAAAGAAAACCAACAGTTTGACTCAAGTGGGCCCGACCAGAGACAGAGCATCAGGCACCAACCAACATCACAAAGAATTATATTCTCTCTAATTCTCAGTAAGCCTTTACGCTGGAACCGTCATAGAATCTGAGGCCTGACCCACCGGCGTGCAATTAAAGAGGGAAGCAAAGTTGTCGACCGTGATTGGGTTAACCACCATGCATGCAGTCTGTCGTATAACATTTATGTTGTACCCTATCATTTTATATCGAAGAATGGTTTTACGAAATTGGATGCTTAAGTCATAAGGGATATATATTTTTCTCAATTTATATACTAAGTCACCATAAAATTCGGGTTCCGATCGACCTTGTCCGTGAAATGAACACCTCCCTAAACCTAACTTTATATAGAGAAAACTGGCGTTTAGAGGAGTATACAATATTTTGATTATTTCTGCTCCAAGACATAGGTTGTTGGTGCTCATTAGAATTGAGGCGGTTCTTACGAGCACCCAACACCTATGGTTCTCAAGAGCACCCACAACCTATGTTTGGAGTATAAATAAGAGAGAAATATCACAAATTTTCATCGGAAAAGTAGCCATTTTGGAAATATGAAAGAATGCACTATGTTACACGGGTGTGTTTTCGTACTGATACATGTACAATTAAAATCTGTGGAATAACTGATTGGGATAGTAGGTTTATTTGAGTCTTCGCTGAGTGCCCATTCTCATAGAACATTTTTTTTGCTTTTTGCGGCCCAGTTTTACACAGAGAAATTACATACACATAGCGATAACACACCCGTGCGACTAGTTTATTTTTCACAACTCAAAAATGGCTACTCTTTTCTGATGAAAATCCGTTATGTTTTTCTTATTTATACTGCAAACATAGTTTGTTGGTGCTCGTTATAACCGCCTCATTGAGGCGGTTGTAACGAGTACCCACAACCTATATCTTGGAGCTTAAATAAAAAAGTAAATGTATACCCCCATAAACCCCAGTTTTCTCTATATACGGTGGTATTTAGAGGGGTAATCATTTCATGGACTTGTTTACATGATGGTTTTCGCTTTTTGCGGCCCAATTTTGAGAAATTACAAAAACATAAGCTTCTCGTTGTACATCACCGTAACAGTATTGTACATTTGGAATGTGATGTCAAGTGAATGAGTCGATACTGGGAACACTCAAAATCATCAAAAGGAACAACCTTTTGAACGAAATTAAAATGTAAACAAGGAAATTTTATGCACTCAAAATTTTAGTTAAATGTAAGGAATTAAATATTCGGGTATTTTTTTTTTTTTTAATTTTATCGCTCTCAAGCATTGGACGACATAAAAATACCTCTAGGCTCAAAAAGAGTGTATATTTCTGTGCCTCGTCATAGAGGATCTTACATGGGTGTTCATGTATTATTGAATTTATTAAACGAGTTGAGGAAAAGGGATAAAATGCGAGGCTATGCCTCGCATTTTATCCCTGATCCTCAACGAGTTTAATAAACTCAATAATACATGAGCAAATGCGAGACTATCCCTTTTCCTCAACGGGTTTAATAAATTCAATAATACATGAGCAAATGCGAGACTGTGCCTCGCATTTTATCCCTTTTCCTCAACGAGTTTAATAAATTCAATAATACATGAGCACGAATGCAAGATTCTATTTATCATATGACATTTAAAGCGCATTTTATTCACGATTGTTTACAAAAATGTCATTATTCCACAGTTAGGAAACGCGACGTCGTTAAGGACGTCGTACATGTAACGTTACGGGACGTATCTAGCTAATTTGCATATTTAATCCACCAGTGGATTATCGAAAATATTACATAGAGGATATTTACTTTTTTGAGGTGAATACCAAAAGTATTTCATCGAGTGTGTTGAAAACATCATAATTTTCACGAGTGCGAAGCACGAGTGAAAATTAGGATGTTTTCAACACACGAGATGAAATAGTTTTGGTATCCGTCGAAAAAAAGTTAATTTTCTTTTTATTTTATAATTTATTGGGACACTTACGGTAATTATTGATCGACCCGAGGCGGTGACGTCACGATTTTGACCTGGCTACATGACGTCACAACTGTCAGTTTCAAAGCATAAACAAATCGCCATTTTGGATTCAGCATTTCTAGTTCAAAGAATGCTTTTCAAGGTATGTTACTGGTCGCTACTTAATGCGTTGTGCTTATTTGAAGTTCATTTTATTATTAAAGGCTCTACGTGGCATGCACCCAGCCACTGTATAATCGATTCCATGTGTAGCAGTCGGTCGCGGGCGGTTTTTCACGTTGGAAAAAACACACAAAACGCTGATTTGAGCCCATATTTCCTCGCACAAACGCTTACTGAGCCATTCAGTGAACTGGTACGCCTTGTAGACCATTTGTAACAAGACAGCTAAGCCTAAATCTTAGAGGGAGCATTTAAATTGTGACCGAGATGTGTGTCGGCAAAAATCACAGCGCTGCTGTTGTCAAATATGGCGCCTGTCCATTCAGTTTTAATGCCACTCTTCTGTCTTCAAACGTCAAAATATATTCTTACGACATAAGGAATTATTATTCTTAGTAAATAAAAGGAAAATTAACCCTTTTTTCGACCATCACGTAAACAAAAAAGTAGTTCCGTCACGCTACAGTGAAATGATATAAATGGTATCAGTCACATGTGAAATGATACGATATCATTTCACTTGTGGTTGATATCATTCTTATTTGTTTCAGATATGCATTGATTTCACTGCTAAGTATAAAATAAATGGCGTTATTACACTCTCAGACGCGACGTCATATCAATAATAAGACAAGAGGAAATTAGGATAACATTAAAAAATAGCTTAGTAGTACTCAACATACTAACTGTCTACGACAGTCGTCAATAGCCTTTACAATCATGCTACTACTAGATTGAGTAGGGTGTAATGCCGGCACTCCATCCTGGGCACCTCCACGCAGGGAACGTTTTGCTCCACCGTGGAGACGCTCGAAAATTGCAGTTTCAGTTATACTAGACTGGTTCAATTTGTTTTACATTACCGGGGCGAATCGCAATTGTTACTTTTTATTACTAACAGTTTTGTTTTTAGGCCCTTTCACTATCGTTAATAAGAATTGTTTGAAAAACCTGAGTATCCGCAGAAAAAAAACCTTGCCTTTCATTGCAAAACAGTTTTAAATGTATATCAGGTTCTGTCCGTTCGCTCCACGCTGGGAACTTTCCAATAATGCCGGTGCTCCATGCTGGGCACCTCCACGCCCAGAACGGCCACTCATTTGTGTCCAATAGAACGGTTGATTTATTAATTTCATATTAACCCACCCGTATCGAGACCATTAAACTACAGGACCTTAATAATCCTGAGCTGTTGGGCACGTTAGCAGTCGTACCAGAGTTCTAGCGTTCGCTTAAACTGTGCTAGGCGAGGAGCAACTATAACACTTGTTCCTGTCATTGCTCCACGCTGGGCACGTATCAGTCGTACTGGGTCGTTTGCTTGAAATATGCTGGATTGTAGCGACTGTTAGACCTATTAGGCTGTCCTTTCTCCACGATGGGCAAGTAAGTAGTCGTACTGAAGCAATCTCTTGAACTCTGCTCAACATAAAATGACTTTAGTAAGACCTATTTCTCCCTATTTCTACCCTTATCAAACTGGAGGGTTTGCTTTAACGGTGCTATTGATGGAGAGACTATAAGACCCTTTTCAGCCCTTGCTCAATGCTGGGTGTGTTAGCAATCGAACTGGAGCGTTTGCGTTAACAGTTCTGGACATGGAGCGAATTTAGACCCGTGAGGGTCTGAGAGCAAAATATGAGCTTTTTTATATTTAAAGCTTTTACTTGTAGCAACGTTACTTATTTGAGTTGTTTCCCTTGTTTTATTGGTGGACTTAACGTGTTATTTTATGGAAATTCGTAAACGATCTGATTTATATTTGATTATCCTGAATTTGTTTGCATCATATATTGGTTTGTATGCCTATTGCTCAATGTTTAGATTGACTTTGGCAGACAAATGTTACTCAAAGTATTGCAAACGGATGCAAGGTTACCACAGCATGCTTATAAGATTCATTTAATATACATATATATTTTGCGTCAAGCGGGATTAGAATTAGCTACACACTATATATACCATGCGGCTATTCCCGAGTCGTATTGTTTTTAGTGTGTGATTTGAGGTTTAACGTCCCCGTCAAAAGTGTAAAGGTCGTTTTAGAACCTTGCATCCAATTTTGTGGGGTTTTTTTTATCTGACATTGAGATGGAATGACATTGTAAGTTATGTCGCCCAATGTTTATTAGCATGGACGGTCCGCCTCGCACCGCGGTTCCTGGACAGGCTTAGAATCTCTAAGTGTTTTACACGACGCTGGGCACACAATATATATTTCCAGAGTGCTCGCATGCTCTGTGGTGAGAAAAGAAAAACTATCTGACCATTGCCGGCCTCGCTCCTCGCTGGGCACACTATGTATATTTCCAGAGTGTTCGCATGCTCTGTGCTGGGAACAGAACAACTATAAAAGCATTGCCGGCCTCGCTCCACGCTGGGCACAGTATATATCTTTCCAGAGTGCTCGTATGCTCTGTGCTGGAAACAGAACAACTATTAAACCATCGCCGGCCCCGCTCCCCGCTGGGCACACTATATATATTTCCAGAGTGCTCACATGCTCTGTGCTGGGAACACAACAACTATAAAACCATTGCCAGCATCGCTCCACGCTGGGCACACTATATATATTTCTAGTGTGCTTGCATGCTCTGTGCGGGGAACAGAACAACTTAAAGACCATTGCCGGCCTCGCTCCACGCTTGGCACACTGTATATATTTCCAGAGTGCCCGCATCCTCTGTGCTGGGAACAGAACAACTATAAGACCATTGCCGGCCTCGCTCCACGCTGGGCACACTATATATATTTCTAGTGTGCTTGCATGCTCTGTGCGGGGAACAGAACAACTGTAAGACCATTGCCGGCCTCGCTCCACGCTGGGCACACTATTTATATTTCCAGAGTGTTCGCATGCTCTGTGCTTGGAACAGAACAACTATAAAAGCATTGCCGGCCTCGCTCCACGCTGGGCACACTATATATATTTCCAGTGCTCGTATGCTCTGTGCTGGAAACAGAACAACTATTAAACCATCGCCGACCTCGCTCCCCGCTGGGCATACTATATATATTTCCAGAGTGCTCACATGCATGGGAACACAACAACTATAAAACCATTGCCAGCCTCGCTCCGTGCCGGGCACACTATATATATAGTGTGCTTGCATGCTCTGTGCGGGGAACAGAACAACGTAAAGACCATTGCCGGCCTCGCTCCACGCTGGGCCCACTATATATATTTCCAGAGTGCTCGCATGCTCTTTGCTGGGAACAGAACAACTATAAGACCATTGTTGGCCTCGCTCCACGCTGGGCACACTATATATATTTCCACTGTGCTCGCATGCTCTGTACTGGGAACAAAAACAGCTATAAGACAATTGTTGGCCTCGCTCCACTCTGGGCACACTATCTATATTTCCAGAGTGCCCGCCTCCTCTGTGCTTGGAACAGAACAACTATAAGACCATTTCCGGCCTTGCTCCACGCTGGGCACTATATATATATTTCCAGAGTGCTCGCATGCTCTTTGCTGGGAACAGAACAACTATAAGACCATTGTTGGCCTCGCTCCACGCTGGGCACACTATATATATTTCCAGAGTGCCCGCCTCCTCTGTGCTTGGAACAGAACAACTATAAGACCATTTCCGGCCTTGCTCCACGCTGGGCACACTATATATATTTCCAGAGTGCTCGCATGCTCTTTGCTGGGAACAGAACAACTATAAGACCATTTCCGGCCTTGCTCCACGCTGGGCACACTATATATATTTCCAGAGTGCTCGCATGCTCTTTTCTGGGAACAGAACAACTGTAAGACCATTGTTGGCCTCGCTCCCAGAGGGCACACTATCTATATTTCCAGAGTGCTCGCATTGTCTGTGCTGGGAACAGAGCAACTATAAGACAATTGCCGGCCCCGCTCCACGCTGGGCACACTTCATATATTTCCAGATTGCTGGCATGCTCTGTGCTGGGAACAGAACGACTATAAAACTATTCCCGGCCTCGCTCCACGCCGGGCAAACTATATATATTTCCAGAGTGCTCGCATGCTCTGTGCTGGGAACAGAACAACTATAATGCCAGTGCCGGCCTCGCTCCACGCTGGGCACACAATATATATTTCCAAAGTGCACGAATGATCCGTGCTTGGAACAGAACAATTATAAGCCATTGCCGGCCTCGCTCCACGCTGGGCACACTATATATCTTTCCAGAGTGATCGTATGCTCTGTGCTGGAAACAGAACAACTATTAAACCATCGCCGACCCCGCTCCCCGCTGGGCACACTATATATCTTTCCAGAGTGCTCGTATGCTCTGTGCTGGAAACAGAACAACTATTAAACCATCGCCGACCTCGCTCCCCGCTGGGCACACTATATATATTTCCAGACTGCTCACATGCTCTGTGCTGGGAACACAACAACTATAAAACCATTGCCAGCATCGCTCCACGCTGGGCACACTATATATATTTCTAGTGTGCTTGCATGCTCTGTGCGGGGAACAGAACAACTTAAAGACCATTGCCGGCCTCGCTCCACGCTTGGCACACTGTATATATTTCCAGAGTGCCCGCATCCTCTGTGCTGGGAACAGAAACACTATAAGACCATTGCCGGCCTCGCTCCACGCTGGGCACACTATATATATTTCCAGAGTGTTCGCCTGCTCTGTGCTGGGAACAGAAAAACTATAAAAGCATTGCCGGCCTCGTTCCACGCTGGGCACACTATATATCTTTCCAGAGTGCTCGTATGCTCTGTGCTGGAAACAGAACAACTATTAAACCATCGCCGACCCCGCTCCCCGCTGGGAACACTATATATATTTTTCCAGAGTGCCAACATGCTCTGTGCTGAGAACACTACAACTATAAAACCATTGCCAGCCTCGCTCCACGCTGGGCACACTATATATATTTCTAATGTGCTTGCATGCTCTGTGCGGGGAACAGAACAACTGTAAGACCATTGCCGGCCTCGCTCCACGCTGGGCACACTATTTATATTTCCAGAGTGTTCGCATGCTCTGTGCTTGGAACAGAACAACTATAAAAGCATTGCCGGCCTCGCTCCACGCTGGGCACACTATATATATTTCCAGAGTGCCCGCCTCCTCTGTGCTTGGAACAGAACAACTATAAGACCATTTCCGGCCTTGCTCCACGCTGGGCACACTATATATATTTCCAGAGTGCTCGCATGCTCTTTGCTGGGAACAGAACAACTATAAGACCATTTCCGGCCTTGCTCCACGCTGGGCACACTATATATATTTCCAGAGTGCTCGCATGCTCTTTGCTGGGAACAGAACAACTGTAAGACCATTGTTGGCCTCGCTCCACACAGGGCACACTATCTATATTTCCAGAGTGCTCGCATTGTCTGTGCTGGGAACAGAGCAACTAAAAGACAATTGCCGGCCCCGCTCCACGCTGGGCACACATCATATATTTCCAGATTGCTGGCATGCTCTGTGCTGGGAACAGAACGACTATAAAACTATTCCCGGCCTCGCTCCACGCCGGGCACACTATATATATTTCCAGAGTGCTCGCATGCTCTGTGCTGGGAACAGAACAACTATACTACCATTGCCGGCCTCGCTCCACGCTGGGCACACAATATATATTTCCAAAGTGCACGAATGATCCGTGCTTGGAACAGAACAATTATAAGCCATTGCCGTCCTCGCTCCACGCTGGGCACACTATATATCTTTCCAGAGTGCTCGTATGCTCTGTGCTGGAAACAGAACAACTATTAAACCATCGCCGACCCCGCTCCCCGCTGGGCACACTATATATATTTCCAGAGTGCTCACATGCTCTGTGCTGGGAACACAACAACTATAAAACCATTGCCAGCATCGCTCCACGCTGGGCACACAATATATATTTCTAGTGTGCTTGCATGCTCTGTGCGGGGAACAGAACAACTTAAAGACCATTGCCGGCCTCGCTCCACGCTTGGCACACTGTATATATTTCCAGAGTGTCCGCATCCTCTGTGCTGGAAACAGAACAACTATAAGACCATTGCCGGCCTCGCTCCACGCTGGGCACACTATATATATTTCCAGAGTGCTCGTATGCTCTGTGCTGGAAACAGAACAACTATTAAACCATCGCCGACCCCGCTCCCCGCTGGGAACATTATATATATTTTTCCAGAGTGCTAACATGCTCTGTGCTGTGAACACAACAACTATAAAACCATTGCCAGCCTCGCTCCACGCTGGGCACACTATATATATTTCTGTGTGCTTGCATGCTCTGTGCGGGGAACAGAACAACTGTAAGACCATTGCCGGCCTCGCTCCACGCTGGGCACACTATTTATATTTCCAGAGTGTTCGCATGCTCTGTGCTTGGAACAGAACAACTATAAAAGCATTGCCGGCCTCGCTCCACGCTGGGCACACTATATATATTTCCAGTGCTCGTATGCTCTGTGCTGGAAACAGAACAACTATTAAACCATCGCCGACCTCGCTCCCCGCTGGGCATACTATATATATTTCCAGAGTGCTCACATGCTCTGTGCTGGGAACACAACAACTATAAAACCATTGTTGGCCTCGCTCCGTGCCGGGCACACTATATATATAGTGTGCTTGCATGCTCTGTGCGGGGAACAGAACAACGTAAAGACCATTGCCGGCCTCGCTCCACGCTGGGCACACTATATATATTTCCAGAGTGCTCGCATGCTCTTTGCTGGGAACAAAACAACTATAAGACCATTGTTGGCCTCGCTCCACGCTGGGCACACTATATATATTTCCAGAGTGCTCGCATGCTCTGTACTGGGAACAAAAACAGCTATAAGACAATTGTTGGCCTCGCTCCACACTGGGCACACTATCTATATTTCCAGAGTGCCCGCCTCCTCTGTGCTTGGAACAGAACAACTATAAGACCATTTCCGGCCTTGCTCCACGCTGGGCACACTATTTATATTTCCAGAGTGCACGCTTGCTCTTTGCTGGGAACAGAACAACTATAAGACCATTGTTGGCCTCGCTCCACGCTGGGCACACTATATATATTTCCAGAGTGCCCGCCTCCTCTGTGCTTGGAACAGAACAACTATAAGACCATTTCCGGCCTTGCTCCACGCTGGGCACACTATATATATTTCCAGAGTGCTCGCATGCTCTTTGCTGGGAACAGAACAACTATAAGACTATTTCCGGCCTTGCTCTTTGCTGGGAACAGAACAACTATAAGACCATTGTTGGCCTCGCTCCACGCTGGGCACACTATATATATTTCCAGAGTGCCCGCCTCCTCTGTGCTTGGAACAGAACAACTATAAGACCATTTCCGGCCTTGCTCCACGCTGGGCACACTATATATATTTCCAGAGTGCTCGCATGCTCTTTGCTGGGAACAGAACAACTATAAGACCATTTCCGGCCTTGCTCCACGCTGGGCACACTATATATATTTCCAGAGTGCTCGCATGTTCTTTGCTGGGAACAGAACAACTATAAGACCATTGTTGGCCTCGCTCCACACAGGGCACACTATCTTTATTTCCAGAGTGCTCGCATTGTCTGTGCTGGGAACAGAGCAACTATAAGACAATTGCCGGCCCCGCTCCACGCTGGGCACACTTCATATATTTCCAGATTGCTGGCATGCTCTGTGCTGGGAACAGAACGACTATAAAACTATTCCCGGCCTCGCTCCACGCCGGGCACACTATATATATTTCCAGAGTGCTCGCATGCTCTTTGCTGGGAACAGAACAACTATAAGACCATTGTTGGCCTCGCTCCACGCTGGGCACACTATATATATTTCTAGTGTGCTTGCATGCTCTGTGCGTGGAACAGAACAACTTAAAGATCATTGCGGCCTCGCTCCACGCTGGGCACACTATATATATTTCCAGAGTGCCCGCATCCTCTGTGCTGGGAACAGAACAACTATAAGACCATTGCCGGCCTCGCTCCACGCTGGGCACACTATATATATTTCCAGAGTGCTCGCATGCTCGTATGCTCTGTACTGGGAACAGAACAGCTATAAGACCATTGTTGACCTCCCCCAATACTGGGCACACCATATATATTTCCAGACTGCTCGCATGATCTGCGCTGGGAACACAACACTATAAGACAATTGTTTGCCTCGCTCCACACTGGGTACACTATCTATATTTCCAGAGTGCTCGCATTGTCGGCGCTGGGAACAGAACAACTGTAAGACCATTGCCGGCCCAGGTCCACGCTGGGCACACTACATATATTTCCAGAGTGCTGGCATGCTCTGTGCTGGGAACAGAACGACTATAAAACTTTTCCCAGCCTCACTCCACGCCGGGCACACTATATATATTTCCAGAGTGCTCGCATGCTCTGTGCTGGCCAGGTCGCTTGAATTGTGCCGGAGGTGGAGCGACTGTTATGCCTACTCTTGCCACTGCTCCACGCTGGGCACTTTCACAATCTTAATGGCGTTGTCGCACAGAGCGTGCGACAGATCCAGTAGAATATGTACCGCTCCCAGCGTGGAGCATAAGCAGGAAAAGGTATTATACTTGCTCTGTACCTAGCAAAAGAGCTAGTGACCGATCCAGTAGGACACGTAACGTTCCCAGCGTGGAGCAAGTGCAGAAAAAGAGCTTATAGCCGCTATGTTTCCGGCAAAGAGGAAGCGACTGCTCAGATAGTACTGTCAAAGTGTCCAGTAGAATGCGAAACGTTCCCAGCGTGGAGCAAGGGAGGAATCAGTTTTAGAGCTGCTCCGCTCACAACACAGAGAAGCGACTGCTCCAATACAATATGCAACGTCCCCAGCGTGGAGCAAGGACAGGCCGGCGATCCATGCTAGGCACCTCATTTGCTCCACCGTGGACACACTCTTTTCCTGCAGTTGCAGCTATACTTTGAAGCAATAGTTATATAAATTTATCATTGTCAATTTATTAGCTCCCGTTGAGTAGAAGTCAAATTATGACGATTTAATGTAACGATGTAGATGTAGCCTATTATACTTTATAGAAATACGATTGGAGAGCATGCATCTTGTCACTTTCAAGTTATCATTAGCAAAAGTTGATGCTTGAACCTGGCAAGGGAGACAACAATAGAATCGGTACCACAAGAAAAGGTTATTTCATGTTAAACAGCTAATGTCTGCGTTTGACTTTCAACAATGTGAAATATAAATTCCAAAAATAAACAATATTTTTTTCAAGAGTGTTATTTTAATCGTGGTAGTTTTTTTTGTTCGTATTTAATCGAATACTTATCGGCCATGAGGCACCAGCCTTACTTAAAAATACATAGTGACTAATATATATATATTGTTTTGATCATAAAAATGTCATATCATATCGTCAATAAATAAGTCTTGATTATACACCAAACCGTTTTACAAGTCAAGAAAAATCTATTTTAACTCGGTATAGTTTTTACAAGTTAAAGCTTTTTCTACCGACTATATAGGGCCTAACATGTTGGAAACATTTCAGCTTAGAAATACTACTTCAAAGTGAACACAAATTAAGATGAAGTGTGGCTGTGCTTGCATGGGAGCGGTCGCTTGGTCTGTGCTGGGCACGGAATAACTATTATACATTCCTGCCCTTGCTCCATGCTGGGAACTTTCAGTATATATTATACTGAAGCATTCAGGAGCACGGAGCACGGAGCAACTTAAGACCTAAACCTGCACTTGCTCCAAGCTGAGCACGTTACGTACTATAGTGAAACGGTCACTTGCTCTGTGCTGGGCACGGATCAACAATAAGAAAGACCTATTCCTTGCCTTGCTCCACGCTGGGGACGTCACGTGTTCTATTGGATGTTTCGCTGGATATAAGATCTATTCTTGTCCCTGCTCCACGCTGGGAACATTGCATATTGTACTGGAGCAGTCACTTGCTCTGTGCTGTGAGCGGAGAACTTTAAGACATATTCCTGCCCTTACTCCACTCTGCGTTCGTTATTATACTGAATTTGTTTCTTGCTCTGCTCTGAATACGGAACAACCTGCCCTTGCTCCACGCTGGGCACGTTACGCATTCTACTGGAGCGGGAGCTGTGCTAGACACGAAGAAATATAAGACCTATACCCCGAGAATTGGCGCACCGGAAGTATATAGGGCCTATATAGCGTACTTCGTTGCACCGTGCCAGCAGAGAGCAATCCAGCGTCCCGGAAGAAAACATAGCGTGCCCAGCACAGAGCAAGCTAGAGCTCCGGAAGAAAATAAAACGTGCCCAGTGTGGAGCGAGGCCTATGTCTGTGCGGGGAACAGAACAACTAAAAATCTATTGCCGGCCTCGCTCCACGCTGGGCACACTATATATATTTCCAGAGCGCTCGCATGCTCTGTGCTGGGAACAGAACAACTATAAGACCATTGTTGGCCTCGCTCAACGCTGGATACACTACATATATTTCCAGAATGCTCGCATGCTCTGTGCTGGGAACAGAACAACTATAAGACCATTGTTGGCCTCGCTCCACGCTGGGCACACTATCTATATTTCCAGAGTGCTCGCAAACAGAACAACTATAAGACCATTGCCGGCCCCGCTCCACGCTGGGCACACTATATATATTTCCAGAGTGCTGGCATGCTCTGTGCTGGAAACAGAACAATTATAAAACCATTGCCGGCCTCGCTCCACGCCGGGCACACTATATATATTTTCAGAGTGCTCGCATGCTCTCTGCTGGGAACAAAACAATTATAAGACCATTATCAGCCTCGCTCAACGCTGGGCACACTATATATATATTTCCAAAATGCTCGAATGCTATGTGCTTGGAATAGAATAACTATAAACCATTGCCGCACTAGCTCCACGCTGGGCACAGTATATATATATTTCCAGAGTGCTCGTATGCTCTGTGCTGGGAACAGAACAAATATAAGACCATTGTTGGCCTCGCTTCACGCTGGGCACACAGTATATATTTCCGGTGTGCTCGCATGCTCTGTGCTGGGAACACAGCAGCTGCTCCATGCTGGGCACACCATATATATTTCCAGAGTGCTCACATGCTCTGTGCAGTGAACAGAACACTATAAGACAATTGTTGGCCTCGCTCCACGCTACGCACACTATCTATATTTCCAGAGTGCTCGCATCGCCTGTACTGGGAACAGACCAACTATAAGACCATTGCCGGCCCCGCTCCACGCTGGGCACACTATACATGTACATATTTCCAGAGTGCTGGCATGGCCTGTGCTGGGAACAGAACAACTATACAACCATTCCCGGCCTCGCACCAAACCGGGCACACTATATATATTTCCAGCGTGCTCGCTTGCTCTTGTGCTGGGAACAGAACAACTATAAGACCATTGCCGGCCTCGATCCACGCTGGGCACACTATATATATTTCCAAAGTGCTCGAATGATCCGTGCATGGAACAGAACAACTATAAACCATTGCCGGCCTCGCTCCACGCTGGGCACAGTATATAGATTTCCAGAGTGTTCGCATGCTCTGTGCTGGGAACAGAACAAATGTGAGACCTTTGTTGGACTCGCTCCGCACTGGGCACACTATATATATTTCCGGAGCGCTCGCATGCTCTGTGCTGTGAACAGAACAACTTTAAGACCATTGTTGGCCTCGATACACGCTAGGCACACTATATTTATTTCAAGAGCGCTCGCATGCTCGGTGCTGGGAACTGAAAAACTATAAGACCATTGTTGGCCTCGCTCCACGCTGGAGAAACTATATATATTTCCAGAGTGCTCGCTTGCTTTGTGGTGGGAACAGAACAACTATAAGACCATTGCCGACCTCGCTCCACGCTAGGCACACTATATATATTTCCAGAGTGCTCGCATGCTCTGTGCTGGGAACAGAACAACTATAAGACCATTGTTGGCCTCGCTCCACGCTGGGCACACTTTTTATATGTCCAGATAGCTAGCATGCTCTCTGCTGGAAACAGAACAACTGTAAAACCATTGTTGGCCTCGCTCCACGCTGGACACACATTTTATATATTTCCAGAGTGCTTTCATGCTCTGTGCTGGGAACAGAACAACTATAAGACCAGTGTTGGCCTCGCGCCACGCTGGGCACACTATATATATTTAAAGAGTGCTCGCATGCTCTGTGCTCTTAACAGAACAACTATAAGACCATTGTTGGCCTCTCTCCATGCCGGGCACACTATATATGCTTCCAGAGTGCTCGCACGCACTGTGCTGGGAACAGAACATCTATAAGACCACTGTTGGCCTCGCTCCACGCTGGGCACACTATATATTTTCCCAGAGTGCTCGCATGCTCTGCAGAGCAATAGCAGGAATAGGCTTCATATTTTCAAGTTCTGTGGTGTATTCCTTGCCAAAAGTTGCACCGGGGCGGGGCATAATTTGTTTTTATAGACTTTTATAGGAAAAAACCTTAAAAATCTTCTTGTCTGAAACCAGCTGCAGAAGGCACACTCCAATATTTCTTCTATATTTGGTATGAAGCTTCATCTAGTGCACCTCTAACAAGATTGTTCAAAGTATAGCCCTGGGTCCAAAATGGCCCCGGCGCGGGGCCCACTGTTTACATAGACTTATGTATAGGAACAGCCTTTAAAAATCTTATTGTCTGAAACCAGAAGCCCAGGTGTTTGATATTTGGAATAAAGCTTCTTCCAGTGGACCTCTACCAAGATGGTTCAAATCATAGCCCTGGGGTCGATTATAGCCCCTTGGCGGGACCCACTGGGTTTACACAGATGTATATAGGAAAAAAACTTTACAAAATCTTCTTGTCTGAGGTCAGAAGGCCCAGATCTTTGATATTTGGTTTGAAACTTCATCTAGTAGATCTCTACCAAAATTGTTCAAATTAAAGCCCTGGGGTCCGAAATGGCCCAGGGACAGGGCCCAGTGGGTTTACATAGACATACATAGGGAAAACATTTTAAAATCTTCATGTCTGAAACTAGAAGGCTCTAGTCTTTGATTGATATTTGGTATGAAGCTCTTTCTAGTGGACTTCTACCAAAATTGTTCAAATCATAACCCTCAGGCAAAAATGGCCCCTTGGCGGGGCCCACTGGGTTTACATAGACATACATAGGGAAACCAGTTTAAAATCTTCATGTCTGAAACCAAAAGGCCCAGGTCTTCAGTATTTGTTATGAAGCTACTTCTAGATGACATCTACCAAGATTGTTCAAATAATAGCCCTGGGGCCAAAAATGGCCCTGGGGTTAGGCCCACTGGGTTCACATAGACATACATAGGGAAACCCTTTAAAAAGCTTCTTGTCTTAAGACTTATATAGGGAAGCCTTTAAAAATATTGTCTGAAACAGAAGTCCCAGTTGTTTGATATTTTGTATGAAGCTTCAACTAATGGACCTCTACCAAAGTTATTCATATTATCGCTCTGGGATCACAGTTGGCCCCGCCTTAGGGGTCACATGTTTTACGTAGACCCATATAGGGAAAACCCTTTAAAATCTTCTTGTCTGAAACCAGAAATTCCAGGTCTTTGATATTTGGCATGTAGCTTTTTCTAGTGGACCTCTACAAAGATTGCTCAAATTATAGCCTTGTGGCCAAAAATGGCCCCGCCCTGGGCCCACTAGTTTTACATAGACTTATATAGGGAACTCCTTTAAGAATCCTCTTGTCCGAAACGAGAAGGCCCAGGCCTTTGATATTTGATATGTAGCTTCATCTAGTGGACCTCTACCAAGATTATTCAATTTATAGTCCCGGAGCAAAAAAATGGCCCCGCACTGGATCCGACATGTTTTCCGTAGAGATACGAAGGGAAAACCTTTAAAAAACTTGTCTGAACCCAGAAGGCCCAGGTCTTTGATATTTGGTATGTAGCTTGATCTAGTGGACTTCTACCGAGATTGTTCAAATACTCGGGGCCCACTTGTTTGTTGGTGAATGATGGGAGGTATGGGTTAATTGTACTGATTCCTGAACATTGCCTTCCTTGTCCTCGGTACCGATAGCGGGGACATACTGTTTTTGTCCTGTCTGTTTGTTTATTTGTTTATCTATTTGTTGGTTGTTCAACTTTATCATTGGTCATAACTGTTGAACGGTTTGAGATAGAGCCTTCATTTTTGGCATGTAAGTTCCTCGGGAAAAGGGCTTCCGACTCATACCAAACATGTTTTACCTATGACCTTGACCTTGACCTGTTACCTACTTTATAAAAAACAAAACAAAAAAAACATTGGTCATAACTTCTGAACCGTTTGAGTTATAGCCTTCATATCTGGCTTATAAGTTCCTTAAGACCAGGGCTTTCGATTCATAAAAAAAAATGATCAGAATCAGAATTAGAATTGTTACTGGTGACACGTCAAATGACATTCATACACCAGGACCTGTGATGACCTGTGTCCTTGACTTTGACCTGTGATCTACTTTAAAGAAACAAATAACTTTTGTCATAACTTCTTAACCGTTTGAGATATAGCCTTCATATTTGGCTTATAAGTTCCTTGGGACAAGGGCTTTCAATTCAAACAAAAAATTTGACCTATGACCTTGATCTTGGTCTGTGACTTACTTTAGAAAAATTACATTGACCATAACTTCAGAACTGTTTGAGATAGAGCCTTCATTTTTGACAGGCAGGTTCCTTATGAAAAGGGCTTCCCACTTATATAAAAATTTTAACCTTTGACCTACATTAAAGAAAAACTAACATTTGTCATATCTTTTGAACCGTTTGAGGTAGGGCCTTCTTAATTAGCACATAAGTTTCTTGTGGCAAGAGCTTCCCACTGCTACAAAATTGTTTGACCTTGATCATGACCTTTTACTACTTTAAAGACAAATAAGCCTTTGTGGTGTTGTGGTTATACTACTCGCCTGATAAACCAGGGACCGCAGGATCGATCCTCCTTGGCTTCTCCAGACTTTCGGATGTCTTTAAACCGAGGTCCCGTTTCCGTATGACCTTAGTTGTTGGTGGGACGTAAATCTAAAACACACACACTTTAAAAAAAATATTGGTCATAACTTTTGAACCGTTTGAGATAGAGCCCTCATATTTGGCATGTAGGTTCCTTGTGAAATGGCCTTCTCACTCATACATTTTGACCTGTGCCCTTGACCCTGACCTACATTATTATAACTTTTGAACCGTTTGAGATAGAGCCTTAATTTTTGGCATGTAGGTGACTTTTGACATGGGCTTCCAACTCGTATATAAATTTTGACCTGTGACATTGACCTTGTCCAGTGATCTACTTCAAAGGAAAAATGAACCTACCCGGGGACATGTTAGTGTTTCACAAACACACCTTGTCTATATAGAGAAACCTTTAAAATCTTCTTGTCTGAACCCAGAAGGCCCGGATATAAATAACCAGAAGGCCCTGGCCTTTGATCTTTGGCTTTTAGCTTCCAAAAGTGGACCTCTACCAAGAGTGTTCAGATAATACCCCTGGGGTCAAACGATTTATACCAAGTCTTAGAGCAATCTACCATGTGAAACTTCAGTTTATAGTATGTAAATCTCTTAGCTCAGGTGAGCGATATAGGACCATTATGATCCTCTTGTTTCTTTTCTGTGCTTAGGGCCCCCGCCAATCGGGACTAGGAGAAATAGACTGGGCTGCATGCTGCTTCCGCGTCAATGGCGTACAGATAAACCGCTAGAACATTCCACGCCTGCATGGCAAAAGTGTTGCAAGTCGGAGCCACTACACTTGAACATCCGCGGTTTCATAGGGCAGTGGGGCTTTAGGTGTCATTTTATCTCACATACCACAAAATCGGAAGGATGTGTAAAACTTCTTCAAACAGAAATTATGTATACTTAAATCATACTAAATAGGATAAATAGCTCGATACATTTTCAGAGACCTGTAAATCCCTGAAAACTCCACAATATTTAGCAAATAAAGACACACCTCAGTCAGGCCGGCTACATATATTTATTACATAACGCCGCTGTTAAACAGTGGATAACGTCATGTAATAAAAATCACACGACCACACTTGTAATAACACATGGTTACTGACGCGTAACCTCACGACGCCATCCATGACAACTCTATTTTTCTCTTTAACGTTTTCAGCAATAAAACCCGATTTAACACCGTTATGTGATAAACCATAAAATCCCATATGAAATGATCACTCGTGTAAGAGTTTACAACACCACGTGTCAACATACTATAGGGTCAGAATTATGTCAAAGAAAAACAATAAAAAATGCTTCTGCTCTTTAAAGGAAAGGTTTAACATTTTAATAAATATATTAGTGTTCTAGACGGCCAGACTTCAAGAAGGCTGAAAGTCTGCCAGCTCAGGCTTAACAACAAATATACCCATCGTCTGTATGCCCTACGGGATTCGAACAAACTTGTCGAAACATTCATAATACTTAGTTACCAGTGCTACCATTGCCCCAACAACCAACCAAAATGACGAGCTGAACAAACAGACGGACGGACAATTAGAGACCTTCCAAGACGGATGCATGAACAGCAGACATATGTGCAAACCAATGCTTTATAAGACCTATTTTTACGAAGTGTATCATTTATCAGTATATCACTGAAATTATTTATAAAATATTACTAAAACTTTATATCAAAGAGGTAACATCATATCATTCACAACCCTTGGGAAAACAAAATTAAAATATTATCACTATTTCATCAATATTGCCACAAGAACATCAGAAAATATTCTCAAAATATTCTCACTGTAAAAACAAAGAATAATTTGAACACTAATAACTATTTTCCACACTTAATTTAATTTAATAAAATTAGACTTTTACAAGGGAGGAAATCCGACTATTTCAAGCTTTAACTTTTACAAAACAGTCAACATAGTTTTTCAGAGGCCACCTGAAAATATCACTTCAGTTTCTTATATAAAAAAGCCTAGTGTATGAATGCCATTTGACGTGACACCAGTAGCATTTCAGATTCTGAAGGTAGCTCTAAGGAGCGTTAGAATCGCTGTGCCCCGTCTCAGCCTACAGCTGTCCTCGCTCCTTGCGGGACACGTTGACAGTACTACCCGCTGAGCAGTCGCTTCCTCTGCCGGAAACACAGCAAGCGAGACCTACAGCTTGCCTCGCTCCACATTGGACACGTTGACAGTACTAATGTGTAGGAAACAAAACAACTGTAAGACCTACAGCTGGCCTCGCTACCCGCTATAAGACCTATTTATGTCCTTGCTCCACGTTGGACACGTTATATTTTACTGAAGCGGCTGCTTGCTCCTCGCTGGGAACGTTACGTATTGAGACATATTCCTGTCCTTGCTCCGTGCTGGAAACGTTACATATTGTATAGGAGCGGTCGCTTGGTCTGTGCTGGGCACGGAATAACTATTATACCATTCCTACCATTGCTCCATGCTGGGAACTTTAAGTATACAGTATATTATACTGAAGCATTCGCCTATACCTGCACTTGCCCTAAGCAAGCCGGGCACGTTAAGTTCTATACTGAAGAGGTCACTTGCTCTGTGCTGGGCACGGATCAACAATAAGGAATACCTATTTCTTGCCTTGCTCTACGCTGGGGACGTCACGTGTTCTACTGGATCTTTCGCTGGATATAAGATCTATTTCTGTCCCTGCTCCACGCTGGGAACGTTGCATATTGTATTGGAGCGGTCACTTGCTCTGTGCTGTGAGCGAAGAACTTAGACATATTCCTGCCCTTACTCCACTCTGCGTTCGTTATGTATTACACTGAATCAGTTGCTTGCTCTGTGCTGGATACGGGAGCAGGGATACGGAGCAACCTGCCCTTGCTCCACGCTGGGAACATTACGCATTCTACGTTGCTTGATCTGTGCTAGACACGAAGTAATATAAGACCTATACCCCGAGAATGAACGCACCGGAAGTATATAGGGCCTATAACGTACCCAGTTGCTCCGTGCCAGCAGAGAGCAAGCGTGCGTCCCGGAAGAAAACATAGCGTGCCCAGCACAGAGCAAGCCAGAGCTCCGGAAGAAAATAAAACGTGCCCAGCGTGGAGCGAGGCCTACAATGGGACTTATAGTTGTTCTGTTCCGAGCAAAGAGCATACGAGCGCTCCAAAAATATATACAGTATGCCCAGCGTGATGCAAGGCCGGCAATGGTCTTATAGGTGTTCTGTTCCCAGCACAGAGCAAGCGAGCACTCTGAAAATATATATAGTGTGCCCAGCGTGGAGCGAGGCCAATAATGGTCTTATAGTTGTTCTTTTCCCAGCACAGGGCATGCGAGCGCTCTGTCAGTATATATAGTGTGCCCAGCGTGGAGCGAGGCCAACAATGGACGTATAAGTGTTCTGTTCCCAGCACAGAGCATGCGTGCACACTGGAAATATACATATCGTGTGCCCAGCGTGGAGCGAGGCCAACAATGGTCTTATAGCTGTCCTGATCACATCACAGAGCATGCGAGCACTGTGGAAATATATAAAGTGTGCCCAGCGTAGTGCGAGGCTAGAAATGGTCTTATAGTCGTTCTGTTTCCAGCTCAGAGCATGCTAGCACTCTGGAAATATATATACATATATAGTGTGCCCAGCGTTGAGTGAGGCCGGCAATGGTTTATAGTTGTTCTGTTCCCAGCACAGAGCATGCGAGCACTCTAGAAATATACAGAGTGTGCCTAGCATGGAGCGAGGCCGGCAATGGTCTTATATATGTTCCGTTCCCAGCACAGAGCATGCGAGTACTCTGGAAATATATAAAGTGTGCCCAGCGAGGCCGGCAATGGTTTAATAGTTTTTCTGTTCCCAGCACAGAGCATGCGAGCACTCTGGAAATATATATATATAGTGTGTCCAGCGTTGAGCGAGGCCGGCAATGGTTTTATAGCTGTTCTGTGCCCAGCACAGAGCATGCGAGCAATCTGGAAATATATATAGTGTGCCCAGCGTGGAGCGAGTTCGGCAATGGACATATAGCTGTTCTGTTTCAAGCACAGAGCATGGTAGCACTCTGGAAAAATATATAGTGTGCCCAGCGTGGAGCAAGGCCGGCAATGGTCTTATAGTTGTTCTATTCCAAGCACAGAGCATGCGAGCACTCTGGAAATATATATATAGTGTCCAGCACAGAGCATGCGAGCACTCTGGAAATATATATAGTGTGCCCAGGCTGGAGCGAGGCTGGCAATGTTCTTACAGTTGTTCTGTTCCAAGCACAGAGCATGCGAGCACTCTAGAAATATAAAGGGTGTGCCTAGCGTGGAGCGAGGCCTGCAATTGTATTATATTTGTTCCGTTCCCAGCACAGAGCATGCGAGTACTCTGGAAATATATATAGTGTGCCCAGCATGGAGCGAGGCCGGCAATGGCTTTATAGTCGTTTTGTTCCCAGCACAGAGCAGGCGAGCACTCTGGAAATATATATAGTGTGCCCAGTGTGGGTCGAGGCCAACAATGGTTTATAGTTGTTCTGTTCACAGCACAGAGCATGCGAGCACTCTGGAAATATATATAGTGTGCCCAGCGTGGAGCGACGTCAACAATGGTCTTATAGTTGTTCAGTTCCAACACAGAGCATGCGAGCGATCTGGAAATATATATAGTGGGACCAGCGTGGAGCGAGTTCGGCAATGGACATATAGCTGTTCTGTTTCCAGCACAGAGCATGGTAGCACTCTGGAAAAATATATAGTGTGTCCAGCGTGGAGCAAGGCCGGCAATGGTCTTATAGCTGTTCTATTCCAAGCACAGAGCATGCGAGCACTCTGGAAATATATATATTGTGTGCCCAGCGTGGAGCGAGGCCGGCAATGGTCTTCTAGTTGTTCTGTTCCCAGCACAGAGCATGCGAGCACTCTGGATATATATATATATATATATATAATGTGCCCAGCGTGGAGCGAGGCCAACAATGGTCTTATAGCTGTTCTGATCCCAGCACAGAGGATGCGAGCACTCTGAAAATATATATAGTGTGCCCAGCGAAGTGCGAGGCTAGAGATGGTCTTATAGTCGTTCTGTTTCCAGCTCAGAGCATGCGAGCACTGTGGAAATATATATATATAGTGTGCCCAGCGTGGAAAGAGGCCGGCAATGGTTTTATTCGTGTTTCTATTCCAAGCACAGAGCATGCGAGCACCCTAGAAATATAAAGGGTGTGCCTAGCGTGGAGCGGGGCCTGCAGTGGTATTATATTTGTTCCTCCCAGCACAGAGCATGCGAGTACTCTGGAAATATATATAGTGTGCCCAGCATGGAGCGAGGCCGGCAATGGCTTTATAGTCGTTCTGTTCCCATAACAGAGCAGGCGAACACTATGGAAATATATATATAGTGTGCCCAGTGTGGAGCGAGGCCAACAATGGTCTTATAGTTGTTCTGTTCCCAGCACAGAGAATGCGAGCACTCTGGAAATATATATAGTGTACCCAGCGTGGAGCGCAGCCGACAATGGTCTTATAGCTGTTCTGTTCCCAGCACAGAGCATGCGAGAAATCTGGAAATATACATGGTGTGCCCAGCGTGGAGCGAGGCCAACAATGGTCTTAAAGCTTTTCTGTTCCCAGCACAGAGCATGCGAGCACTCTGGAAATATATATAGTGTGCCCAGCGTGGAGCGAGGCCAATAATGGTCTTATAGTTGTTCTGTTCCCAGCACAGAGCATGCGAGCACTCTGGAAATATACATGGTGTGCCCAGCGTGGAGCGACGTCAACAATGGTCTTATAGCTTTTCTGTTCCCAGCACAGAGCATGCGAGCACTCTGGAAATATATATAGTGTGTCAATCCCGGAGCGAGGCCGAGAATGGTCTTACAGTTGTTCTGTTCCCAGCACAGAGGATGCGGGCATTTGGATATATATATAGTGTGTCAAGCATGGGGCGAGGCCGGCAATGGTCTTTTAGTTGCTCTGTTCCCCGCACAGAGCATGCAAGCACTCTGGAAATATATATAGTGTTCCCAGCGTGGAGCGAGTCCGGCAATTGTTTTATAGTTGTTCTCTTCCCAGCACAGAGCATGCCAGCACTCTGGAAATATATATAGTGTGCCCAGCGTGGAGCAAAGCCGCCAATGGTCTTATATTTGTTCTGTTCCCAGCACAGAGCATGTGAGCGCTGTGGAAATATATATAGGGTGCCCAGCGAGGCCGGCCTGTTCCCAGCATAGAGCATTCGAGCGCTCTGGAAATATATATAGTGTGCCCAGCGTGGAGCGAGACCAACAGTGGTCTTATAGCTGTTCTGTTCCCAGCACAGAGCATGCGAGCGCTCCGGAAATATATATAGTGTGCCCAGCGTGGAGCGCGGCCGGCAATGGTCTTATAGTTGTTCTGTTCCCAGCACAGAGCATGCGAGCACTCTGGAAATATATATACTGTGAACAACGTGGAGCGAGGCCGGCAATGGTTTAGAGTTGTTCTGTTCAAAGCACATAGCATTCGAGAACTTTGGAAATATATATAGTGTGCCCAGCGTGGAGCGAGGCCGGCAATGGTTTTATAGTTATTGTGTAGCCAGCACAGAGCATTTGAGCACTCTGGAAATATATAAAGTGTGCCCAGCGGGGAGCGAGGTCGGCGATGGTTTAATAGAAATATACATGATGTGCCCAGCGTGGAGCGAGGCCAACAATGGTCTTATAGCTGTTCTGTTTCCCAGCACATAGCACGCGAGCACTCTGGAAATATACATGGTGTGCCCAGCGTGGAGCGAGGCCAACAATGGTCTTATAGCTGTTCTGTTCCCAGCACAGAGCATGCGAGCACTCTGGAAATATATATAAAGTGCCCAGCGTGGAGCGAGGCCAACAATGGTCTAAAAGTTGTTCTGTTCCCAGCACAGAGCATGCGAGCACTCTGGAAATATACATGGTGTGCCCAGCGTGGAGCGAGGCCAACAATGGTCTTAAAGTTGTTCTGTTCCCAGCACAGAGCATGCGAGCACTCTGGAAATATACATGGTGTGCCCAGCGTGGAGCGACGCCAACAATGGTCTTATAGCTGTTCTGTTCCCAGCACAGAGCAGGCGAGCACTCTGGAAATATATATATACTGTGCCCAGCGTGGAGCGAGGCCAACAATGGTCTTATAGTTGTTCTGTTCCCAGCACAGAGCATGCGAGCACTCTGGAAATATATATAGTGTGTCCACCGTGAAGCGAGGCCGGCAATGGTCTTACAGTTGTTCTGTTCCCAGCACAGAGGATGCGGGTACTCTGGAAATGTATATAGTGTGCCCAGCATGGGGCGGGGCCGGCAATGTTCTTTTAGTTGCTCTGTTCCCCACACAGAGCATGCAAGCACCTGGTTATATATATAGAGCGAGCCCGGCAATGGACTAAAGCCGCCAATGGTTTTATAGTTGTTCTGTTCCCAGCACAGAGCATGCGAGCGCTCTGGAAATATATATAGAGTACCCAGCGCGGAGCGAGGCCGGCCTATTCCCAGCACAGAGCATTCGAGCGCTCTTGAAATATATATAGTGTGCCCAGCGTGGAGCGAGACCAACAATGGTCTTATAGCTGTATTGGTCCCGGCACAGAGCATGCGAACGCTCCGGAAATATATATGGTGTGCCCAGCGTGGAGCGAGGCCAACAATGGTCTTATATTTGTTCTGTTTCCAGCACAGATCATGCGAGCACTCTGGAAATATATATAGTGTACCCAGCGTGGAGCGAGGCCGGCAATGGTCTTATAGTTGTTCTGTTCCCAGCACAGAGTATGCGAGCTCAATGAAAATATATATAGTGTGCCCAGCGTAGAGCGAGGCCGGCAATGGTCTTATAGTTGTTCTGTTCCCAGCACAGAGCATGTGAGCACTCTGGAAATATATATAGTGTGCCCAGCGTGGAGCGGGGCCGGCAATGGTCTTATAGTTGTTCTGTTCCAAGCACAGAGAATGCGAGGTGTCTGGAAATATAGATAGTGTGCCCAGCGTGGAGTGAGGCCAAGAATGGTCTTATAGTTGTTCTGTTCCCAGCACAGAGCATGCGAGCACTCTGGAAATATACGTGGTGTGTCCAGCGTGGAGCGGGGTCAACAATGGTCTTATAGCTGTTCTGTTCCCAGCACAGAGCATGCGGGGACTCTGGAAATATATATAGTGTGCCCAGCGTGGAGCGAGGCCAACAATGGTCTTATAGTTGTTCTGTTCCCAGCACAGAGCATGCGAGCACTCACTTTGTATACGAATACCCATGCTGAGACGTTTCTGACACGTAGGCCCTATATAGTCGTTATAAGAAGCTGTAACTTATAAAAAGACCTTTAAAATGAATTTCACTGGACTCGACTTGAAAACGGAACATTGAAAATATATATATATATATATATATATATATATATAT